>MJUU01006895.1:23165-106731 GCA_002080025.1 Modiolus philippinarum
ATATATATATATATATATATATATATATATATACAGTCCTTGCTTCAGTAGCCGTTACTAAAAGACCGATCATTAAGCGATCCGTCAGCCGTTAACGATCAGTCATCGATCAGTGATCGTTCAGTCATAAATCCGTCAAAGTCTGACGGATAGGAAAAGTAATTCACGTATTTGACGGATACAATACGTAAATTACGTGATTGGCGGTTGATTGATCGGTCCTATCCGTAAATGACTGATTGATAGCCTTATGTCATTTTTCAAGTTAATACATTTTGCGAAATGATAATTTCGTTTCATCAAAAAATTGAATTTAGAATTGAAATATATATAAAAAAAAATTATTATAACACCCTAGGCATATTTTATCTTTACGTTAAGGTTAATATTATATTTACTTGATGTTTCTGCTTGTACGTAGGAACGAATGCATTAAAATTTGGAAGCACATCTGATTTGACCAGTCGTCGAAAATAGACAAATTAAAAAAAAAATATTAAAATAATTTATACACGTTAATTGTTAGACAATAACAGGAATGTAAATAAGAGCGAAACAAAAATTGAATGACAAAAACAAAACAAAACAAAACAAACAAATGATTTGACGCATTCATACACGAAAGACTGGGAAATCCTTCTTTTCAAACACTAAATATGCAAAAATTTATTTAAATTGTGATTCATCAGGGACTATACATTACATTGTAATGTATCGTCCCTAGATTCATGAAATAAAAAAATCTTCGAAAGGAATATGATGAATGAAATTTTGTAAAATTTAAATTGTTTTGGTTATTTCTATAGACATCTTTTAAACCGCACTCTAAAAATCTAACTTTTCAAGCCTTAATTATGTTAAAATTCATTAAAGATGTGTTTCGCAAAAGATAAAACTCCTTCGAAAGGATAGCATGAATAAAATTTTCAAAACATTTAAATTGTTTTGGTAATTTTTATAGACAGAGTTTAAACCGCACTCTAAAATTCTAACACTTCAAGCCTTAAATATGTTAAAATTCATTAAAATTATGTTTCGCAAAAGATAAAACTCCTTCGAAAGGATATGATGAATAAAATTTTCAAAATATTTAAATTGTTTTGGTCATTTTTATAGACAGAGTTTAAACCGCAGACTATGCATCTAACTTTTCAACCCTTAAGTATGCTAAAATTTATTAAAATTGTGATTCGCAAAATAAAGAACTCCTGCAAAAAGATTGCATGAAGTAAAATTTTTAAAAAACTGAATTGTTTTGATCATTTTTAAAGATTGAGTTTAAACCACACACCAAACATCTGATCTTTCAACCTAAAAGAATACTTAAATTAATTAAAATTGTGCTTCGCAAAATATAAAACTCCTTCAAAAGGATATGATGAATAGAATTTTCAAAATATTTAAATTGTTTTGGTCATTTTCATTTGCAGAGTTTAAACCGCACTCTAAAAATCTAACTTTTCAAGCCTTAAATATGTTAAAATTCATTAAAATTGTGTTTCGCAAAAGAAAAAAACTCCTTCGAAAGGATATGATGAATACAATTTTCAAAATATTTAAATTGTTTAGGTCATTTTTATAGACAGTGTTTAAACCGCACTATAAAAATCTAACTTTTCAAGCCTTAAATATGTTAAAATTCATTAAAGATGTGTTTCGCAAAAGATAAAACTCCTTCAAAAGGGTATGATGAATCAAATTTTCAAAATATTTAAATTGTTTTGGTCATTTTTATAGACAGAGTTTAAACCGCACTATAAAAAATTAACTTTTCAAGCCTTAAATATGTTAAAATTCGTTAAAGGTGTGTTTCGCAAAAGATAAAAGTCCTTCAAAAGGATATGAGAAATAAAATTTTCAAAATATTTAAATTGTTTTGGTCATTTTTATAGACAGAGTTTAAACCGCAGACTATGCATCTAACTTTTCAACCCTTAAGTATGCTAAAATTTATTAAAATTGTGATTCGCAAAATAAAAAACTCCTGCGAAAGGATTGCATGAAGTAAAATTTTCAAAAAAACTGAATTGTTTTGGTCATTTTTAAAGATTGAGTTTAAACCGCACACCAAAAATCTGATCTTTCAACCTAAAAGAATACTTAAATTAATTAAAATTGTGCTTCGCAAAATATAAAACTCCTTCAAAAGGATATGATGGATAGAATTTTCAAAATATTTAAATTGTTTTGGTCATTTTCATTTGCAGAGTTTAAACCGCACTCTTAAAATCTAACTTTTCAAGCCTTAAATATGTTAAAATTCATTAAAATTGTGTTTCACAAAAGATAAAACTCCTTCAAAAGGATATGATGAAAAAAATTTTCAAAACATTTAAATTGTTTGGTTATTTTTATGTACAGAGTTTAAACCGCACTCTAAAAATATAAATTTTCAAGCCTTTAAATGTGTTAAAATTCATTGAAGGTGTGTTTCGCAAAAGA
The DNA here is from genome assembly GCA_002080025.1 of Modiolus philippinarum. Taxonomy (NCBI): domain Eukaryota; kingdom Metazoa; phylum Mollusca; class Bivalvia; order Mytilida; family Modiolidae; genus Modiolus; species Modiolus philippinarum. The sequence continues at coordinate 25,608 of MJUU01006895.1, forward strand.
TAAAACTCCTTCGAAAGGATATGATGAAAAAAAAATTCAAAATATTTAAATTGTTTTGGTCATTTTTATAGACAGAGTTTAAACTACACTCTTAAAATCTAACTTTTCAAGCCTTAATTATGTTAAAATTCATTAAAGATGTGTTTTGCAAAAGATAAAACTCCTTCGAAAGGATAGCATGAATAAAATTTTCAAAACATTTAAATTGTTTTGGTCATTTTTATAGACAGAGTTGAAATCGCACTCTAAAAATCTAACACTTCAAGCCTTAAATATGCTAAAATTCATTAAAATTGTGTTTCGCAAAAGATAAAACTCCTTCGAAAGGATATGATGAATAAAGTTTTCAAGATATTTAAATTGTTTTGGTCATTTTTATAGACAGAGTTTAAACCGCACTATAAAAATATAACTTTTCAAGCCTTAAATATGTTAAAATTCATTAAAGGTGTGTTTCTCAAAAGATAAAAGTCCTTCAAAAGGATATGATAAATAAAATTTTCAAAATATCTAAATTGTTTTGGTCATTTTTATAGACAGGGTTTAAACCGCAGACTATGCATCTAACTTTTCAACCCTTAAGTATGCTAAAATTTATTAAAATTGTGATTCGCAAAATATAGAACTCCTGCAAAAAGATTGCATGAAGTAAAATTTTCAAAAAACTGAATTGTTTTGATCATTTTTAAAGATTGAGTTTAAACGGCACACCAAAAATCTGATCTTTCAACCTAAAAGAATACTTCAATTAATTAAAATTTTTCGCAAAATATAAAACTCCTTCAAAACGATATGATGAATAGAATTTTGAAATTTTTAAATTGTTTTGGTCATTTTCATTTGCAGAGTTTAAACCGCACTATAAAAATTTAACTTTTCAAGCCTTAAATATGTTAAAATTCATTAAAATTGTGTTTTGCAAAAGATAAAACTCCTTCGAAAGGATATAATGAATAAAATTTTCAAAATATTTAAATTGTTTTGGTCATTTTTATAGACAGAGTTTAAAACGCACTCTAAAAATCTAACTTTTCATCCCTTAAATATGTTAAAATTCATTAAAGTGTGTTTCACAAAAGATAAAACTCCTTCAAAAGGATATGATGAAAAAAAAATTCAAAACATTTAAATTGTTTTGGTTATTTTTATGTACAGAGTTTAAACCGCACTCTAAAAATATAAATTTTCAAGCCTTAAATGTTGTTAAAATTCATTAAAGGTGTGTTTTGCAAAAGATAAAACTCCTTCGAAAGGATATGATGAAAAAAATTTTCAAAATATTTAAATTGTTTTGGTCATTTTTATAGACAGAGTTTAAATCACACTCTTAAATTCTAACTTTTCAAGCTTTAAATATGTTAAAATTCATTACAATTGTGTTTCGCAAAAGATAAAACTCCTTCGAACGGATATGATGAATAAAATTTTCAAAACATTTAAATTGTTTTGGTCATTTTTATAGACAGAGTTTAAATCACACTCTAAAAATCTAACTTTTCAAGCCTTAAATATGTTAAAATTCATTAAAGGTGTGTTTCGCAAAAGATAAAACTCCTTCGGAGGGATATGATGAATAAAATTTTCAAAATATTTAAATTGTTTTGGACATTTTTATAGACAGAGTTTAAACCACACCCTAAAAATGTAATTTTTCAAGCCTTAAGTACGCTAAAATTCATTAAAATTGTGTTTTACAAAAGATAAAACTCCTTTGAAAGGATATGATGAATAAAATTTTCAAAACATTTAAATTGTTTGGTTATTTTTATGTACAGAGTTTAAACCGCACTCTAAAAATATAAATTTTCAAGCCTTTAAATGTGTTAAAATTCATTGAAGGTGTGTTTCGCAAAAGATAAAACTCCTTCGAAAGGATATGGTGAATAAAATTTTAAAAATATTTCAGTTGTTTTGTCATTTTTATAGACAGAGGTTAAACCGCACACTAAAAACCTGACTTTTCAAGACTTAAATATGTCATATTCATTAAAATTATGTTATGCAAAATAGAAAACTCCTTTTTAAAGAATATGATGAATAAAATTTGCAAAAAAATATTTCTTTGGCCATTTTCAAAGATTGAGTCCAAAACGCAGTCTTTGTTTTATGCAGTGTAGATGCCCAGTTCTCACTCGCAAATACATGTAAACGATTTAAATTGAAAAAAATACAGCATTCGTAATTTAATCAAACTGTTTCTTTATATTCGAAAAATATGTATCTAACAACCTGTAAACACACGAGAATAATATTATGTTTATTCGTTTTGCCTTAAAATTCCAAATATTTACGTATCTATCATACATGATTTACTGATCGATACAACACGTAATTGACGGATNTCATCGATCAGTGAAAAATCAGTCATCAACCAGTCAAAAACCCGTCATCAATCAGTCAACAATCCGTCATTAAGTAACGGCTACTGATACAAGGACTATATATATATATATATATATATATATATATATGTGTGTTGTTTACTTTCAAAGTTATAGAAATACTAAAATAACGATCCATGTAATTTTTAGGTTTAAACCTTTTTTTGTTAACTACGAACGAAATTGTCATCTATTGTCCCTGTTATTTCAAAATCTCCCTTTTTTTGGCTGAAACTAAGTGATTTTTTTTCCGTGCATAAATCTGTCCTTTTGTCTGCTTAGATAGTTTTTTTTTTGTCATTTTTTCCCTTTCAGATTTACAAATGTTCGGTTTTTGATTTTCTAAGTTATTTATTAATCTGTACTTATGTGGATTTTATTTCGAACCTTGCAATATCTAAATTTTTTGTAAATGTGTTGAAAACTAAGGAGTATCTCCATCATGCTAAGCTCTGTCCTTAGCTGATTTTGGCTCTACATTTAGATCATATTGGGTATTAGTTCTCTGTTATTTTTTAACATTTTCGATTTTATGGTCTTCCAAACGATTAGATTTTATCTGCACTGAAGAGACATAAGTTGTCGAAATGCGCATATGCAGAATTTAAATTCACAGTGACCTCGGTATTTAGTCACTTTGTAACCACTGAGTCGATGCCTCTGTTAATGGACTGTTAGTCCCCGAGGGCATTCACCAGTTCAGTACTCAGTACTTCGGTGCTGAGCCGAAAGCCGATTTTATTTCGAACCTGGCAATATCTAAAATTTTCGTAAATTTTGTTGAAAACTAAGGAGTATCTCCCTCATGCAAAGCTCTGTCCTTAGCTGATTTTGACTCTACATTTAGATCATATTGGGTATTTTTTCACTATCAGTTTTTTAACATTTTTGATTTGATAGTCTTCCAAACGTTTAGATTTTTATCTGCACTGAAGAGACATAAGTTGTCGAAATGGGCATATGCAGAATTTAAATTCACAGTGACATCGGTATTTAGTCATTCTGTCACATAAGTTTTTAGAAAGGTGATATGGCGAAAATAAGTTAACAGTAACTTCAATATGTTATTTTTAAGCCAATTAAAAAAAAAAAAAAAATCTTTGGTCAAATGTAAATTTCTATGCTTAAAAACTTGTAAATGTTCGCCCTGTTAGTACAAAATTGTCACACATACCTTGGATCAAAGGCATGAACTTCACAATTCAGACGTGCCATCGCATCATCAAACCTCCAATCATTATTGATGCTGAAGTATAATTTATTAACACATGAAGAGGTCAGCATTTCTACATGTTTTGCGAAGGCAGTTTCATTGTGGTACTCACCAAATGTTTGCATACATCGTCATTTTTGTATCATTTACATTTGTTTTTATTGTGCCATCAATATTTTAGGGAATATGTAGAGCTACTTATTTTAGCGAAAACCCGTTTAAGCAAAGCATTGGTTGATCGAGTTTCAACTTATGTCACGATGAAAACAAAATATGTGTTGCGAAACAGCTCTAAAGGACAATAACAAAATAACGAGATACACAAAAACATGGCAAAATAAAAGAAAAGAAACAATAAAAAGGTCGACCTTTTCTATTGTTTCTATTCTTTTATTTTGCCATGTTTTTTGTGCTTTAGGTCATATTTTAGATTATAAATTCATCCCTTTTAACAGCTCACATAGTCATGTATCTCGTTTTTTTTTGTTATGTCACGATGATCCATTTTACTCATTAACTAAAGAAAAGCGAGCAAAGTCAATTTCGAAACAATTACACTTAACTGAATTTTCTTTCTACTAATCCGATCTAAACTTCACTGGCCACTTGTAAGAGTAGGTATAGATTATTTTAACTAGTTTTTTTGTAACATTACGTCTTTTTGCTTCCAATAAAATGTGAAAGACTGTTGAAATACCTAACATTAATACACTATATTCAATTTCTCTTTTGTTCTGATTAAACTGGTTGTAAGATTTTATTTTCGTATACTTTGTTATTAAATATGGGCTTAAAGTTCAAGTGTTATGATCTATCGACAAACAGACACCGAACCAAGAAGCGGGAACAGAACAAAATGTAAAATCAAAATAAAAGAAGGACAAGGCAATTCAGATCGAACAGAAATTCAGAAACAAAGACACAGACAAACCACATAAACAGAACATATGAATTAGAACGCCTCAAAACTAACGTAGTTGCACTGAGAACTCTTCGAAAATGGAGGCATTTTTGGGTCGTTCGCAATAGTACGCATCTATTTTCACACACTTGTAATGACAAGTCCAATTCTACTATTGATTGGGTTTACCAAGTTCAGTAATTCTGGATTCACTTAAAAAAGCTAGTCCTCATTTAGAAATAGAAACATTATTCCGATCTCTCAAAACGTTTTGACAACCGTACGTCATATGAAGTGATACTTGCAAAATGTTGAAATATCACGTAAGTGTATAAATTTAATACAGCAAAACCTTTCTGTTAACATAATTGCTGTGCAAATGGTGTGGAAATTCATAATCCAAAAATAATAAGAAAGAGTTACTTATGACCAAATTATCGAAATTATATACCAATCTCGTGCAAAAGACATCCACAGGGTACAATGCACGGACTAGAATCTCAGAATTTTTTTTATATAAAAATAACAAATATCTATAAAACACAATGTAAAACATTATCTAGATAAGGAAAACCGAAATTAAACGACCTGGTTCTTCTGAATCAGACGTTGTATGAACCTTGTTCCATATGAATAAATGCATTTTTCGGCTAAAAATGACGCACAGTTATTCCCTATTGGTATACCTTTTATATGTCATCTAAATTTGGAAGATATGATTTCATAAAGTGAATAATCATTGTGACGACACCATTCTCTGTATATGTTTTTGTCATAAGGTGTGCTATGTCAACAAACTAAGCCCTTTCATTACATAGCACCATATTTTATATAAGCATCATATGATCCCGGCGCAGAAAAAAAAACCATATAAATAAGAATGAATTAGAGCGACCAAAAGCTAATGTACTAGCACTTGGAACTGTTAAAAATGGATGCATTTTCATCCCGGTAAACGTGAGATCGTCAACTCGGACGCGATCAGCAACGCGGATGTAAACATGGATAACACCAGTTTTTTAATGGGTCCATTTAAAGGGTATTTATGAATTTTTAGTTATTTCAAACACACAATGACAGTATTTACTCTACATTTTTGCTGCTACGTTCATATATCGGCATTTAAAATGAGTTTTTATATGGAAAATGAAAACGTAGATGCGGTCGACAACGCAAAAAATTGCCAACAAAGCGATCGTATAACGCACAAAATGCGATCGAAAACTTATTAAGTAAATATAAAGATTCATTAGAATTCATTTTAGTCATGAGACTAAGCAGCATTTAAAAGTCCAAGTACAGGTAATTTAGCAGTAGAGTTTCTCCAGTTTGAACAAATTTCCATGAAAATTCTTGTTCCCACTATATTTTTTGTCTTTGTCATGTTGTCTCAACGTGTGTTACATCTGAATTGCCGTGTTTATGATAATTTCGATTATAGAATTTTCTCTCCTTTTTTTGCTTTTGAATTTGTTTCCAGATGTATCTAACAGAATGAAGTAATATTTGTTATTGTCTGAATTAACACAACATGGGGCTCTCGAGATGCTATATCGTTCTCATATTAATAGTTTCAGAGATCTAAATTGCTCAGCCCATACCGGGGTCAATGATAACCTATGTTCCTCACTGGAGACCATACTGCCGGAGACAATGTTTGAAGGGAACCATCTAAAAACCTTAATAAAAAATTTTGGTTCCAATCGACCAAGTAATTTCAGTAAATAAGATTTTTGAATGTGTTTTCCATAGAATTCAACGGTTTATTCTAAGCAACGTATACCGCTGGTTGTAATCTTGGATGAAACAACGGCAACAGGACACCGAACGAACACAGAAGTAGTATTTACAAAAATCGAAGTCAAAGGACAAGGCAAAAACGAAAATACAGAAAACAACGACATTAGACAGCTACAAAGCACAGAAAAAAAAAACACAACATTCAAAAGCATGAATTCCCATGAAACTGAGAGTGACATCATGTGCTCCGGAAGCGTAAGCATGTCCGGCTCTATTCATGGCACCCGTCACACTGTGATTAGGAAAATATGTTTTTGTAAGATCAGGCTGTTTGATAGCTGATTGGTAAATGTCATTTTCTAACCCTAAGAGATAACAAATTTAAAATCAATGGTACGTGTTAGTTTTCTAATCCTCGAACAGTACCCTGTTAAAACTGAGGAAGGTTTTAATAATTACTCAGAAACATATAACTAATATTAATTTATATGTCTCTTATTACTTAAGTATTCAAACATTGACAAGGACAAATCGGAACCACCACAAACATGATAAAATAATGACATGCCGGAAACTTTTTCAAATGAGAGGATCTTTGAATGAAAAACTAGAGAAACTGGCTACAATTATCCCTTATATATATATCCCTGCTTCACTCATTTGATTCCAGGAATTAATAATTGCAAATTAAAGCTGAAATCTTTGTTCAGTCTAAATCCTCATACGGTACTTACGGTAGGCACAATTGTGACAATATCTGAAATTGTACAGATGTTTAGAAATAACGCCAGGACAAATTTATATGTGTATACTTGCGTTCAAACATAGGTAATCAACAGTTCAAAATTTGGCTTATTATGGCACACTGTCATGGTGACCCAATTTTGCCTGGACGCTGAAATACCATATCGTCGGTGAAAAAGTCTATCGCCCCAGCTAAACGCGTCTGAATTGATAAGAACTGTCAAACAAACTTACGGACGGACAAGGGTAAACTATACGCCCGGCCTTTCACCGCAAAGGGGGATTAAAATCATAATGCATGTCTGCTTGTCGTCTCCAATATCAAGATGGCTAGAAAATGAACACAATGAACAATGAAAGGATATGGATTAAATGCATATGAGAAAAAGTCTATATAAATACATAGTATGACCAATTTAGGCCATTTTCACCAACTCATCACTTTATTTGAAGTGGAGCCTTCATGAGCCTTTTAAGAGTTTTAAAAAGTCGTGTGTATTGGGATTTCGATGATACAAGTTTGAAAGTTCAGTCCCCTGTAATTTTTTTCAAAAAAACTGAATGATATATGACTGGTATTTTCAAATTGTCATCTTGCCATTTTGGGTTACTGACTTTGCAACTGAATTAAATCACTTAAATGTTATAAAGTGCAACTTTTTTATACGACTGGTTATTTCTAAGTCATCTATCAATCCCCTGATACCGTGACATGTCACTTTTACGGGATTAAAATTCCCGAATTTTCGATTTAAAAATTTCGAAATTTAAACCATTTTCATGATTTTAATAAAGTGTATCGACGCTAATACTGAAAAACGTGACCTTTGCACACGACACAAGCATGCGTACCCGCCTCTGGTTATAGTCCTTACTTTTACATGTACGGTAAAGGAATTAACCATGCGTTTTGTTCTCTTGTTCGGCCATTGCATTTAATTTTGCCTTATGGAAGGTAGTAAAATATGGTACCGTATATCGGGATTTTTTCGCGTGTGTCTAATTTTCGCTATGTTCGCGGTAGGCAACCATGTGCGAATTTTAGCCTCCGCGTAAATTTCACTTCCCATTCAGATGCATTAGATTGAGTATAAAAACGCAAATTATAAACGTAGCAAATTTTTCACTGGCCTCTTTTACACCAAAATCGCGAACAAAACCCGACGCGAAAATAACCCGATATACGGTATATCAAAATTACGAAAATGCACACGCATAATAATAATTGAAACTGTTGAATGTCATGCTGAAATATTTGTTTTAATTTATTCAATGCATTCGAACCAATCACGACTTAGGGAACGATATACAAAGGGAAGTGATTAAAAATATCAAAAAATCTGGAACGTTCTCGAATTTCGCCTACTTGGTTGATGATGGCCTCGGAGATGGGCAAACTATCGATGCACATGTAGAAAAAAAAAACAGAAATCACCAATATTGTATCCTGGATGGCTGGCGGAGAACCTACATCTTCCCTGAATTGCAAATACGGCATTCCTCAAGAAGTGTAGAGTTTAATATATGATTAAACACTGGGTTTAAGGAAATTATCCATGTATAAACCCTGGCAGCTCACTCACAAACTGAATAAGTCCAAAGGACTTTAGGTAAAGTTTGTGAGTGACCTGCCAGAGTTAATACACACATAATTTCCTAAAGAAAAAGTGGTTAATTTTCATAACCCCAAATGAGTTTGAAAATATGTTTTTTAGGAGTAAACGACGTCTTTATTGCTACACTATATTATCGTGGAACGGATTAATGGGCAAACAGAAATATCGAAAAATATATATCAGTAGGATCATGTAACCTTGCATAAGCACGCGTCTCTGATGATATGTCAGCAGCCATGAAAAATTATGTGTACTTTGACCAATATTTTCAGCTTGATTGATTTACTTTCAAGTTTATGGATGAGTTCATGTCCAAGTCACTTTACATGGTATGAATATGTTACCTTGAATATGTATGTATCTTTAATGGAAGGTCAGCACCCAGGCAAAATTGGGTCTTTTTTACCTATATTTTCTGCTTGATTGATTAAATGAGTTCAGATCAAAGTCATGATAACATCATTTATCGCTGATTAGCTTAATTGTTTTATTGTTCCAAATAACTAATAACTAATAACAGCGACGATAATTCTATTACTGCACAGATATGAATATATCACCATCTCTATGGAACGTTAGCAACAGCGTATTAATATATTTTCCTTTGACGTTTCATGAAAAATATAATCGCAAGAAAGAAAGTGCCACATTTAACCAAAAATAATCAGTTTAACCAAAGAAAATATTTCAGTGGAAAAAGAAACATATATCTGGCATAGTTGAATAACGGAATTAGCGATAAAAACACTATTAGTAATTAGTTTTGCTCGGATGGATTTCTCAGCTCGTATTGCATCTCATGTGGTCGCACTCGATGCAATACAAGCAGAGAATTCCATACTCGCAAAACAAATTACTAATGTAGCTTTTTATGTGGAGTCAAGATACAGGCAAAATTGGGTTGAGCTGTAACAATGTGTCATAACGATGCGAACTTTGTAATCGTTTTTTACCAATTATTTTCTATTTCCATGACAAAATAACTGGCCAAAAACCTCAGAATAATCGGACAGTAAACACAATAAATACCCAAAGTACTTCCTTAAATTTTGATTCATGGATTTTGATTTAAGGTAGCACAACAGTCTTCTGAAGAAAATTGTCAGTCCCTTACTTTGAAAGCCTGTAACTTTATTATTGGTAAAGATACAATGACAAATGAGGCATCAAATAAAACGAAATTGACTAAATTGACTCTCAGTGCTCATTTCAAGAGTATTCCTTTTAAGTATTAATGTCAAAATTACCATATTTGGCAAAAATTTGAGTTTTTCGGTATAATATTTTACAATGACAATAACTGAATTCTGTTTGTTTTATCTGAAAGAATCATTTAAATGCAACAAAACTGTGTCTCAGATATTTGATATAGGGTCTGGTTTGAAAATAAATTGATTTTAAATTTTAACTCCAACAAATTTTCCCTTTTCAAAATTTAAAATAAATTTATTTTCAAACCAGACCCTATATCAAAAATCTGAGACACATTTTTCTTGCATTTGGATGGTTCTTTCAGATAAAACAAACAGAATTCAGCTATCTGTAAAGATGTAAAAGTAATGGTCATTTTTAAAATATTATATCAAAAACTCAATTTTTTTCCAAATATGGAAATTTTGACAAAAATACTTTAAAGGGATATTCTTTAAATGAGCATCAAAAGACAATTTTGTCATTTTCCTTTTATTTGATACCTCATTTGTTACTGTATCTTTATAAATAACAAAGTTATAGTCATTCAAAATTAGGGACTGACAATTGTCTTCTGAAGGCTGTTGTGCTACCTTAAAAGTTACACGATCGCTTGTTTATCATTAATAGTAAGTTGTACGATCGCTCATTACATCGTTGCCAAACGCAAAAATTATTGCGACATGTGCGAAAGAAAACGATATTTCAAAGTTATTGGATAGATATACATTCTATTATTGAGCTAAATCTTGAATGAAAACAATGAAAAATAATGTTGTGTAATTTAAACACGCTTTTAATATAGGAAATACAAAGTTTTTTGCTTAAATTTAGCTTCGAAATTGGTCACAATGCTAGAACAAAATGGACTTCAAACAATCAAATATCCATTGTAAGTGTATCTTCGAGACAGAAAAAACATCGACAAGAAATACGTACAGCTTTCTAAACAAAAAAATTCTAGAAAGATGGTCTGAAAAAAAAGACAAATATGAAGGCTATTCTCACCTTATATTCCTACTTCAATGAAAACAACAATCCGCGTTGATGATCGCGTCCGAGTTGACGATCTCACGTTTACCGGGGTGATTTTGAGCGTTCAGAATAAAACGCATAAAAATTCGGTGATCTAAATCCGTGTGGATGTCTTTGGTACTAGATATTGTCTCTTATTTCGACATTTTAGTCATAACACAATAAACCAAAAACAAAACCGTACTTTTAATACCAGGACAGTGATTTTTTCACTGTTCGCCACTGTGACTGTGGAAGTATTGTCAAAAGTCTATTAAGTACAGTTAAGAACTGTGCCAATTCGACACGGTAATTAACAGTACTAACCAAGTCCTGTGATTACTGCAACAGTAACACACAGTAAATGACTATCTTTACAACTACTGTCATGCACTGTCCCCGATTGTAACAGTGCATGTCAGTTGATGCCAGTATTTGGTATTAGTGTCGTGCACTGTACTTGATTGTTACAGTGCGTAACAGTTAGTCAGAGAATTTGAAATAACTGTGTTGCACTTTTTCGGATAGCTAGAGTATCACAACAGTAATTTTACCATATATGTACATGTTGAATCCTTAATCTATATTAATCTGAAATTTTCAAAATCAATCTATTTTTAAATTGAAATTGTAAAAGTGTTCATGGATATTTGATTTTTTTTCTATTTTAAAATATAAAATAAATAAAAAAACTATTTTTCTCTTAGTTGCCAACATCTGTATGCTTATAAATATTCCAATAGATAGTTTCAGGTCATTATCTTAGTCTCACTGGAGGTCTCAAATTTTGAAAAACATGGATAATTTCGCGTTTTGAGTCTTGAACGTTANCCCCGTCAGATTAAAGTAAAGATAGCCCCATCACCGAGACATTGAGACAATCTTTAATTCTTTGATATAAATTTTTGCATTATGGCTTTCCACATCCTTTGTACAGCAACATGTCAACATAGCGAAATTGCTGTCTAAAATTTATACAACAACGTGATATTTCAACACTTTTGCAATCAGAATCGCATAATGCAAGTAAGTAATGCAGTAAGGACATCAAAAAAAAAAGATAGTGCATCAGCAAATCCAACTTATACTCCAACTACACTATCAAGGGAAGACATTATTGATAACCACACCTCTGTCTTATCATTTATTGGCATCAAAGCGGATGATGAAGACAATCATCTCCTTTACATTCACTGGGTCCCTAAACCTCATCAGAATCCGTACAAACTTATTTTGTAAATATCCACACTGAGTCAAACAAGGAGTACACTGAACATAACCTAATCGTACCTATATCTTTTTATACACATTGACGGAGATGGACGTTTGAAATCTAAGCTTTATGACAAACGTGATGATTTTAACTTCCCAATTGTGAACTTTCCCTTTCTGGGCAGGAATATACCCACCTCTCCAGCCTTAGAACTGTACATTTCACAGTTGATTCGTTACTTTCGAGCATGAAGTTTATACAATCATTTGACCGAAAACTGGTCAGTCAAGGATTTGTTCAGCCTTTGTTACTTTCATCCCATCATAAATTATTTGGCCGTCATCATGACATCATTGACGGATATAACGTGTCTGTGTCCCAAATGAAACGGATATTTTTAGCTAGATTTCACAGATTTGAGATAACCGGTTTTGATCCATCCTTGGATTGAGTCATTGATAGTGTGACGATTGCCGTTTAGCGTTTACCCCTTCTGGAGCACCTGAAGTCACTCCTGCTTTTCATTCGAGTTCAAAATATGAGTGCTTTAGTTCTTAAAATCGTCCTTTTATTTCCATGCCTTGTGGCTGTCTTACGTCATTTGTTTGTCTTTGTTTTTCTCTTTTGCTGTTTTTTGCCATGTCTTTGAACTTTGATTTTTGTAATCATCACTTCCCGTGTTCCTTTGGTATTCTACTACCAATGTTTCTTATACCGATTATTTGTCATATTTCTCAACTGTATCCGTCAAAATTTATGGGACATGGCTCTTGATATTTACCTTAAGTTTGTAGTTAGCATTTGGATTTAATATCGAATATCAAATTTAGATATTCTGAAATCTGAAGTCGTTCTATTAATGATACGAGTTTGCAATGTATACGTCTTTTTTTGTAATTCTTGGCATTTTCTGCGTAAGCTCATCTAAGACCGCGACTTACCCAAAGGAGTAGACGAGACACTTTTTGTTGATAATGAAGGGATATGTGTTGCAATCAATTTTTACCGGATGACCTCTACTAACTCTCCTCGGACAGTCATACTCAGCCGGCTTATCTAGGTCCCTACAATGATAATTGCAGATGCTATGTTAACCTTTAAAACAACAATTAACTTTTGTTATAGTTCAATATTATTCATACATACGGTGTACTATGTTCGCTCAAGTCGTGTTCATTATAAATGCAGCACAACAGAGCAACTATAATGTCAAACTAATGAGTCACGATGATGCTTTAAAAAGATTATTTCAGCAAATTCTGAGTTTCATTTTTGTCAAGACGTTGCTAGGTTTAAAAAAACATTGTTTTGCATTGTCGGGTTAAGGCTTATGACTTTTCAATATTTCTATTCTTAGCATCAAAAATTCTGAAAAAAATGCAGAAATGTGCCTGACACATTCCAAAAGAAGCTGAAAAGAAATTCAGACCCTGTTCAAGATAAAAATGAAAGTGATGTTAGTTGATGGAAAATCAAGGCATCACAGATAGTTTTAAACCTTCGTATTAAAGAAGGGATGAAGTATTATTTTCATTCTGTCATTCATGTGAAAGAAAATATATTGTTCTTAACCGTATATTCGTTGTTCAATTGCTTGGTTTAACATGTATTTGCAGATATTTTGTCTCATTTGTTTTTATTCCATATCCCTTCATTGGAGTTTGTACATAGTCGCAACAGAGAATATTCGGTATTTGGTCGTATTTCATTCGATCCGTGCTAGCTTGTTACGCAACTTAATCATGTTTTTCCACCGTTCTTTGCTCTCTGTCATTCACCTAGAAATATTCTATGATCTTGCTTATTATAACATGTATCAATTGGCTGGAGTCACTACAAATTAAAAGGCACTATTTTTAATAGTACTATTTTCGAGGTCTGTCAAAAATTGGCGTATTGAAATAGTGTAGTGCCCCCTGACAATATTATGGCTTGACATTTAACACAATCTGGGCATATAGTTATAGTTAGTCGTCATATAAGCGGGAGGTTGATGCATAATTAAACCTGGTTTAACCCACTATTCTATTTATAAAATGTCTGTTCCAAGTCGAAAATATGACGGCTTGCCAAACATGTTCTGTGTTGGATTGTGTTTCCCTGATTCAGTCGAATGTTATACGGATTTTCCTCACTGGTCTGTTCCTTTGATCGATTCGGACTTTTGTTGTCACTTTTATTTGTTAATTCTAACCCTTAGCATAGGATGAGTACAGACAAATTTTTATACATTGGACTTTGTCACTACAAAAGTATGCACATTTTACATTTTTCCGGCAAATTTTAGAAAATATTAAGCGATTCAGCATTTTTACAATAGAATGCTTCTTATATTTGGCAATTACGTTTGGGTTTGACGCGAAATAAAAGGAAAAACTGAAATTTGACACAAAATATAGTTGAGGTAACTCAATTGTTAAATATAAAATGACTAAAAATATATTAATGTATGGTATTTTTAGACACCAAAAACCTTGTTTTATGCTATTTCATCCTACAAATCATATTTTACATCTTTAAAACTCTGTGATTTGGTGCAAAATATGATGGCTTCTTGAAAACCAGTTTTGAAGGTTAAATCAAATCGTTTTTATGCATTCTGAAATACTTATTTTAATAAATATAGTTACAAATCTGGTTGAAATATGTTAAATCTAATGTAATTTCACTTATTTCAATGATATTTTGATATCGTTTTGACATTTAACAAAAAAAAGCATTTTCTGTTTTTTTTAAACTTTATACCGCTTCATGCATTAACCAAGATAATATATTCATACCGACATTTAGAAATATGTTTTCTATCTACTGTATAATTATCTAGTTTGTAAAAGCTTTAAGCGATGGTTAGCAATGCAATATTTCAGCAGCGGTGAATAGTAGGTAAAAAGCTAACATAAGGAAACTTAGGCGTTTGGTACAAATGCTGGAGAAAAAAAAACAGCATTTCATTCTTTTTTATCAATATGTTTTAAATGAGAGTATTCATTATCAGTAATATATTTGCACTTTTATTAAATTCTGACCACTACAGTTTAAAAGAGATACACATCAATTATTTTCACATTTTGACACTTTCCATTCAAGGCTTGATCCTTAGATTAATTGGTTAATCACAACACTAACTAAGACAATTCCATTTAATAGCTGAGGGATTTTTCTTATGAAATAAAAGTTTAAAATATAAAAGCAATTCCTAAAAGGATGGGTTGCAATTAGGCCGTTTTCTTGTGGTCCACTTTGAATTTTGATATAATATGGTTCAATGTAACCTACAATATGGATGGATTAAAATTGTATATTAAAATATCAAATCGCGCAAGCGCAAGTCACATGATCACGTGATTGTACTAAGACTCTTGTTAAAAGAATAAATAGCGTATGAAAAGAATAAATATTGGCACGGTGCCAAAACAACAATGAACATCATTTAGATATTATAATAATGTGCATATGGTGCTTTTCTATCAATGATATCATTTGTTGTAATCAATTTCTTTTTTTAAGGGAAATAATATATTTAAAAACACATCACTCTTTATGAGAAAAATGTACACTAAAACTTCATTTTTCCAGGTAAATGGAATACTTTACCATCCTCTATTCTGATATTTTCTTGATATTAGTATGAATTTGTTCTTGTTCGACATATTTCCATATGGTTATACATATTTTCGTATATATTAATATAATTTGAAACAACATATTACGTCAGTGGGCCTAAATAAAATTATTTTGTCGACTTAGACTCTTTATATGTTTTAGCATTTCTTGTTCTATTAATTTTTCATTTTTGGATTTTCGAATTTTTGGCCAAGAATACAAACACTGAGACATTGATTATTGCAAAGGGAATAATATGTGCTTTATTTGGTATAATTAAGAGTATGTGTATTAAATATCAAGAGGTTTTATTCAAAATTTTAAAAATTATGCAAACACGGCCTTCAACACATTTTAACACTCAATTTTGAGCATGGCTTGAAAATGAGCCCTCAGTGTACTATGCCTCTAGCACACACACCAGCTGCAGGATCTTTAGAAAGGCATTGTCCTGATAACTGATTAGAACTCTTAGTTTTTTCTGGTTTCAAAGAAGAAGCCAATCATTTTAGTTATATTCCAAGAAAGGAATCAACCTTTGATTGAACAATTATGGAACCCTTGTTTACCACAAATACATGCTTATCACAGAACAAGGTTTACATTTTGCTGCAATCAATTAGAATATATTCTCGGGTACGGAAGATCATTATATTTTCCTTGTGAGAGCCTTGCCTTCTACGATTAATTAAGCAGTAAACTAAGGCCTTCAAAACAAAAAAATACATGTATCTGTTATATTTCTGGCAGGTGATTGTAAGTTTCCTTAATGAAACATCATCTCATGTCCAAGAGTCAGCTTAATAGAAAAGTTATGGGCGCTCCTGTAAGAACACGACAAGGGAACCCTTTTCTTATTAGACTTATTCTGCTACAGGGCGGTTACAAAATCGAAGATATAACATAGAGGTAACATGGGAAATAAACTTGGTTAAATTACAAAGAAATTGGAAAGTAAGTGATCAAATTTCTTCGGAATATTCTTTTACATGTGCAAAGATGATTCTTAAAAGCAATTAATTATAATCAATGGCTAATTTATATTGTTTAAAATACATAAAACACATTTTATATTCTTAAAAAAATAACAAAATATATAGCATCAACTTACTAAACCAGATCGTGTTTAGCTTATTTGGCAAATCGCCAGGTTAGAAAAAAGCTCTTACAAGGCCTAAAATACTAGCAAAACTACATTTACTGAGAATTCTGATGTGTATAAAGATATATGTGAATCTATAAAACTTTGAAAAACGAGGCTGACCACATAACAGAATATCATAAATACACTGAATTTTTACTTTAAAAATACATTTTTTTCAATTTTTTTGTATGCCTTGCACGCAGAACCAGCTTGGCATTTTGAATGTATAATCTTTATTGAATAAGTAATGTCATATATAATTATAATCTTGGTTCCGAATGCAAGGCAGGGTTAAAATTCAGTTCAAATAAACCCCATGTCGATTATTTTTACATAGGCTCAATGTTAATTTTCATGAAGAGGGATATTATAAATGAGTTTATTTTTCAAGAGAATGAAGCAAATATTCCAGTGTTGAAAAGTATCAAAGAAATTTTGTTTCCACTAAATTTATTATTTTTTCAAATCAGTGGGGAGATTAAGCGCCTTATTGCAACCCATCCTTTGGGTTTGCTGAACCCATAGCTCAAAATGGGTATTAATATGTCATATCCAAAGTGCAGGCATCTTTCAGTTTTTTTAGCTTACCTGACCCGAGGGGTCATGTGAGCTATTGCCATCATCCGTCGTACGTCGTCCGTCCGTCGTAAACTTTTTAAAAAATCTTCTCCTCTGAAACCACTTAACCAATTTTAACCAAACTTGGCCTGAATGATCATCAGAGCATTTTGTTTCAGAATTGTATCCAATGAGTCTGAGAACCAAACAAGATGGCTGCCGTTACTAAAAAAACACATAGGGGTAAATTGCTGTTTTTTGCAAATGACTCAAAAACCGTTACAGATATCAAAAATCTAACATGCAGTAAAAGTGATCAGCATGACGAGATCTACCTGCCCTGTGATTTTGAAGAAAATCTGGATACCCATTTTGGAGTTATTGCCCTTTTTCCGAAAATTTTTAAAAATTTTAATATTCTTTTTTATTTTTATCAAAGAAACTATAACAGGTAGAGGTCAACATTAAATTGTAAATATGTTAAGCATATCAAGCTCTACCTATCTGGAAATTTTGAAGAAAATCTGAATGCAGATATAGGAGTAATTGCCCTTTATTGGTCAAATTTTCGTAATTTAATACATTTTGTCTTTTTTCAAAAAAACATTTTGAAAAAGAGGTTAAGATTCAAATGCAAAAATGTTCAGTATGTCAAGGACTACTTTTGAGCCGAGTTGCGACAAAGTGGAATTTATAAATTGATTAATGGTGTCTGGGTGTCCATGTTTCTAGGCGCCAACTGTTGTTTTCCGCATAATATTTTGAGAACCACTTGTCATATCTATATGAAACTTTGCACAGACATGACTTATGATTAAAGGCAGAAGGCTATTGCTTTCAGGGTTTGTGCAACAAAGGTCAAGGTCACAATCTGCTAAAAAAAAAGAACAAAAATTTGACATTTTATCCGTTTCCACACAATATCTCCAGAACCGTGTTACACATCTAAATAAAACGTGGCATAGACATGACTTATGATCAGAGGAGAAACTCTAATGATTTTGAGGTTTATGCGCACAACTTCTAAAAATAGAGAACAAAACATTTCATTAAAATCAGGAAATAAAGCCTAAAATCCTGTGTTTGGTATTATTTGATAACAAAATTAGCTAAAAAAAAATATTGTTCATATAAAAGTACTCTTTATATCACTAGGACATGTTCAATTCATTAAATAGTTCTAATAATATACACCAACACCCTTTTTCCTGGTGCCATTAACTTAAAAATTAGATATAATGAAAAGTCAAAATTAAAAAAAGGGAGGTAATAAACTTAACTTGAAGAAGTATTCAATATCTGCAATGTCCAGTTAAAATAAAATCTGAGATGAAAACAAAATGCATATGTGTATTCTAATTGTTTCGTAAATTTCCTGAAACTCAAAGATAAATTATTGATTTTAACAATATGAATTGCCCAGATAATAAGGGGAACCCCTGCCCATTTTTTTTTGAATGGTTGTCTGGAATGGGTTGTAATAGATAGAGGGATTTTCAGTTACCATAGAAACTAAACCAGAACACTGAATCTTTGAAAAAATGTTTTCTACTACATATGTTTATCCACAATTTCAGAAATATGTATAAACTAGATAATAAGGGGAACCCCTGCCACTTTTTTTAAAGGGGATTTGGAATGCTTTGATTTCAGCAATACATATTACCTGGATTATAAGGGGAACCCCTGTCCATTTTTTTTTAGAATGGTGGTCAGTAATGGGTTGTAATGGATAGCTTTCACTTGCCATGGAAACCAAACGAGAACACTGAATCTTTGAAAAAAGTATTCTGCTACATATTTTTCTTCACACTTTCAGAAATATGTATAAACTAAATTATAAGGGGAACCCCTTTTGAAGTTTATAAAAAGGGGACCTGGAATGTTTTGATTTCAGAAATATGTATTTCCTGCATGATAAGGGGAACTCATGCAAAATTTTTTTGAAAGGTGGTCGGAAATATGTTGTAATGGATGGTGGAGCTAATTACCATTGAAACCACTGAATCTATTTGCGCAATTGGAACCATACTTGTTGACAACTGTCTATAGTTGGTCGCCATTGAAGAATGTGTCTGGTAAGTCCACATCTATTCCAAGATGGCTGCCAGCAGGGGACATAGCATAACATTGGACCCTATGGAGGAAACACATTCAAAGACCTTTTTTCTCTGAAACTACTTGGTCAGTTGCAATCAAACTTGGTCGAAATAGGCCTTTAGTGATCTTCTTTAAAAAATAGGTCTGCCATGTCTGAACATCATCCAAGATTGCCGCAAGCGGGGAACATAGTTTAACATTGGCCCCTATGGGAAAACACACTCAAAGATCTCCTTTGAAACTTCTAGAAAAAAAGAGAGATTTTAACATGGAGGAAAGTTTGGCTGCAGTTTATGTCTGTCATGTACCAGGCGAGCTATACAGGCTCTTGAGAGCCTCTAGATCAGAATACAAGATGCCTACCTTCGATGTAGGTATTTGTAATATTGGCAAAAAAAGATTTATTAAATCAAATTTGAGAACAGTTAATGAAGCAAATCAGGAACTGCTAGAATATGTGAAAATTGAACTTAAGAGTGATTCAATAGGTGAGGCATTAATATGCAATAAATGTCGACAGCAGTTTTATCACAAAGAGAGGACAAATTCACTCCCAACACAAGGGGATACGGAACAGGACATAATTTCCGTGCCTTCAAATTCAAAAAAAGAAATCCAAGTCCATGCAATATCAAATTACCAATTTTGAACCGGAATAAAACTATAAATGTTTATTCTGTAACAAAAAAGACAGGAAACTTGTTACAATTTCTGGAGCTGTCTTCATTCAAAAGGGAATTTTATTAGCAAAACGCTCGAGGTGTTGTCAGAGACATTTTAATGGAGGTATATTGAAAGATGAAATTTTGATAATGCTACGGCTTAGAAAGATGATACACTTTTCAATAAAAGCGGAATTTATGATATGTTGAAAAATGTTAGAAGTGTAGCTAAAAACTATAATCATAAGTGATTGGATTTTGACTGTTCAATTGGTTTATCCATTGAAGATTATTTTGCGCTGACAGGGCTCACTAAACCACAATCCAATGACATTTTTCATCCTTAACCTCTGTAAGGGACTGTTCTGTGAGATCTGAACGTACTGCTCTTGCAGTCTTTTTGACAAAATTAAGATGTGGACTCTCAAAAAGGATCCAAAAACACTCTTTGGATTTAACTCGAGATTTAACATACAGAGGGCAATAAATTGTTGTAGGGCTGTCTTATGAATTGACTTTGTACCAAACAAAATTTGGTTTTCACATATAACACGAAACAGGTTATTAATGAACACACTCTTACATTGCTTAGGTACTTTTTTGCAGGGAATTCCGATAGTGCTATTCTTGTTTTAAATGACACATATGTATATTTAAAAAAAAATCAAATTATGAATTTCATAGAAGGTCTTTTAGTCTTCACAAAAACTGACTCCATGTCAATCCAATTATGGTTGTTAGTACAACTGGCTACAAAATAAGTGTCCTAGGTCCTTAAAAACAATGATGCGGTAATAATTAAACATGTTTTGGAAACAAAAGTTCAAGCTATTAATGACTTGATAAGCCCAGATGGTATTTTCATTGTAGATAGAGGTTTCTGTGACAGCATTGATTTTTTTTTAAATACACTCGGTATAAACACAGAAATGAAAACACAACACACAACCTTAGAAGCAAACAATTCTCGCTTAGTTACAACAATTCGTTTGATAGTAAAATCCGTGAAAGGGAGAATCAAATAATGGAAAATAATCAATAATATTGTCTGACATGGTAAAATCAAATACATAACCGCATTATTTGTGCCCTTTGTAACAAATTCAGAAATGATTAAATCACGGGTAGCTCTTCACTACTTTATAGATATTAGAACTATTCAGAATGCCAACTAAATTGCAAGACAGGGTTGAAAAGGAAAGTCTGAATAGAAACTCAAATAAATGGGTCAAAATATCAGCTCCATGTACGCCTGTAGAACACTTTCCAAAAATGACAAAGGAGGAACTAAGAGACTTAACTTGGGGTGTGTACCAAGTAAAACATGCAAACAGTTATTCTTTGAAGCATTTTTTGGAGGGCGAATTACACTGAAGGTCTCTCAAAAGTAAAAAATACAATCACATTACATTTCCTCAAAGCAATACCATGTATATAAAGAGTATGACTGTTCTAAGATCACAACATGGTTTTGTCAATGCAAAACTGGTGCTCGAACTGTTGGGATGTGAGCCTATGTAACAACTGTTATTTGGTTCTTGTGTTATGCTAGACACACTAAGGTACCAACATAACGGAATTATGATCAGTATATGGAAAATGCTTCAAATCTTCCAGTTACTGATTCTGATGAAAGTGTCTGCGTGAAGATGGTGATTACCTTAATGACTCTATATATCACATCGTATGTTTATGAAAATGCACTAAAATTCATTCATAAAATGGTAATTGTGACAGCAAAAACAGCACAAAAAATCCTATATTTTTTACCCTAAAAAATATAGCCGGAAGTTCAGGCACAAAAAAAAAGCATTTTGAGGGATGAAGGGATGTTATAAGAAACATGAATTACCGGGTAATACACAAAAAAAAATTGTTTTTTTAATGAACTACCGGGTAATACACAATAAAAAAAAATAAAATAAAAATTAAAAAAAAATATATATTTTTTTAAATGAATTACCGGGTAATACACAATAAAAAAATTAAATGAATTACCGGGTAATACACAATAAAAAAAATTAAATATGAATTACCGGGTAATACAACGAAAAAAAAAAATTAAATATGAGTTACCAGGTAATACAGAAAAATAATAGTAAAAAAATAAAAAAAAATAATTTGTTTTAAAATATGAATTACCGGGTAATACACAATAAAAAAATGATATACAGAAAACTCTAAAGTTGAATCTGAAGTGAAATTTCGTGAAGAGTTGTAAGTTAATAAATATATAAATAAAAATGTAAATTATGAAAAAAAGTGAAACAATACCCTTAAAAATGAAACAATCTACAGCGAATATTGAAAGCTTTAAAAATGGAGGAACCTCCTTTTAGTCGAGACTTTCCGAAATATCCCTATTCTGCTATTATATGGGGTCCAACTGGTTGTGGTAAGACTGAGTTTGTTCTTGATTTATTAGAAGAGGAATATTGTAAAGTGTTTTAATATATTGTTATACTTTGCCCAACCATTCAATAGAACAAGGCATACAAAAATCGGGAGTGGATTGGTGATGTAAAAAAAAACCAAAAAAAAAAATAATTATAATTGTTAATCCTACTGTTAAATAGGAAGAAAAGCTACAAGAACTACTTAGAATGTTTTTTAAGAAATATGCTGGTCATCCAATATTATATATTATAGATGATTGTAGTGCAAACAAAAGAATTAACAAAAAGAGGGATATGCTGTCTGAATTTGCATTTTCAGGGAGACACGCTGAGCAATCAGTGTGGGTCATTTGACAGAGATATAATTCTGTGTTAAAAGATTTAAGAGAACAAAGAATATGGTTATGCATGTTCTTCGCAAAAGACGGAGACAGTTTTGATAATTGTCTAAGAGAAAATGATGTTATTCCTAGTTTAGAAGAAAGGCAAAGAATAAAGGAAGAACTTAAAAAAAAAGAAACATCGTAAATTAATATTAAAGACAGACCAACCTACTAATTATTGGTTAGTATATTAAGTAATATTTAAATTAATATGGAAAGCCGTTGTGAAATTTATTCCCTATTTATTGATATCTATAAATGAATCATATATATTTATAAATGATTTATAGATATATCTAAATCACTTTTAAAATATCAATAAATCATTTATAGATATTAATAAATAGTGCGAATTATTGATATCTATAATTCATTTTTTTTATTATCTAGAATTCAATTATTGATATCTATAATTCGACACTAATTATAGATATATATAATTCATTTTTAAATATCTATAATTCAAATATTCATAATTCGATTTATTGATATCTATAATTCAAATCTCCATAATTCGATTTATTGATATCTATAATTCAAATCTCCATAATTCGATTTATTGATATCTATAATTCAAATTTCCATAATTCGATTTATTGATATCTATAATTCAAATCGCCCCTGTGACACTGATCAATAATCGTATTAATTATTGTATATTAAATGAAGAGTTCAGCTGATTCCGATTATTTTTTAATATCTATAATTCAATTCTAATATCCATAAATCGCCTCTGTGACACTGATCAGTTCTCACAAAGTAAAAAATGTTTATTATATAAAGAGTTCTACTGACCTCGACTTTTTAAATATCCATAAATAGCCCCCATCACACTGATCATTACCTGTATTACTTTAAACGCATAAAAGACAAAGAATTCAATATTTGTTTAAATATCTAGCGAACTATTAAATAGTGCTTTGAATAATTTAAGAAACTATTTAAATATGTAACACAGCATATATTTTGTATGCTTATTAAAAGAAATACATAAAAAAAACAGAAAAAAAAAACAAATCGTATTTTAAAGAAAAAACCTTTAGTAATTGACTTAGATAAATTTAAGCGAATTGGACTTAATATATTTACCTTATTCTTGCATTCTGAAATGTGACAACGATTCCTGTTTTATTCCCTTTATCTCTGCCTTATATAACATTGCTTTATGAAACAATTATCTATTGCGTGGTCCAAAATTTAATTTCTTTTTCGCATAAATATAATTAGAAAAATAGATTTTAAGTCTCCAGTTTAAACTTAATAATTACAAATGACCAAAACAATTAAAGTTCTTTGAAAAGTATACTTTATAATAACATTTCGAAAGAGTTTATATGTTGCGAAGTTAAAATTTAAAGTCTTTTTAGCATGAATATAGTTTGAAAAGTAGATTTTAAGTCTTCGGTTTAAACTTAATTATCAACAATGACCAAAATAATTGAATTTTTTGGAAAATTAATTTTTTTATTAACCATTCGAAGGAGTTTATATGTTGCGAAGTTAAAATTTAATGTCCTTTTAGCATGAATATGGTTGGAAAAGTAGATTTTAAGTCTTCGGTTTAAACTTAATTATGAACAATGACCAAAACAATCGAATTTTTTTGGAAAATTAAACTTTTTTATTAACCATTCGAAGGAGTTTATATGTTGCGAAGTTAACATTTAATGTCTCTTTAGCATGAATATGGTTATAAAATAGACTTTAAGTCTTCGGTTTGAACTTGATTATTAAAAATGACCAAAACATTTCATTTTTTTTTTGAAATTTTTACTTTTTCATAACCTTTCTAAGGAGTTTATATATTGCGAAATTAAAATTTTATTTCTTTTTAGCATGAATATGGTTGTAAAATAGACTTTAAGTCTTTGGTGTAAACTGAATCATTAAAAATGACCAAAACAATTTATTATTTTTTTAAATAATACATTATAATAACCTTTGAAAGAAATTTATATGTTGCGAAGTTAAAATTTAATGTCTTTTTAGCATGAATAAGGTTGGTAAAGTAGATTTTAAGTTTTTCGTTCAAACTTAATTATCAAAAATGACCAAAACAATTGAATTTTTTTTGAAAATTAAAATTTGTATTAACCATTCGAAGAAGTTTATATGTTGCGAAGGTAGATTTAATTGTCTTTTTAGGATGAATATGATTGGAAAAGTAGATTTATGTCTTCGGTTTAAACTTAATTATTAAGAATTACCAAAACAATTCATTTTTTTTTTGAAAATTATCCTTATAATTACCTTTCGAAGGTGCTTATATGTTGCGAAGTTAAAATTCCATGTCTCTTTAGCATGAATATGGTTATAAAATAGACTTTAAGTCTTCGATTTATACTTAATCATTAAAAATGACCAAAACACTTTAAATGTTTTGAAAATTATCCTTTATAATTACCTTTCTAAGGAGTTTATATGTTGCGAAGTTAAAATTTAATGTCTTTTTAGCATGAATATAATTGGAAAAGTTGATTTTAAGTCTTCAGTTTCAACTTAATCCTTAAAAATGACCAAAACAATTCAATTTTTTTGAAAATTATACTTTATAATAACCTTTCAAAGGAATTTATATGTTGCGAAATTAAAATTTAATGTCTTTTTAGCATGAATATGATTGGAAAAGTAGATTTTAAGTCTCCAGTTTAAACTTAATTGTCAACAATGACCAAAACAATTGATTTTTTTGGAAAATTAAATTTGTTATTAACCATTCGAAGGAGTTTTAATGTTGCGAAGTTAAAATTTAATATCCTTTTAGCATGAATATGGTTAGAAAAGTAGATTTTAAGTCTTTGGTTTAAATTTAATTATCAACAATGACCAAAACAATTGGATTTTTTTGGAAAATTAAATTTTTTATTAACCAGTCGAAGGAGTTTATATGTTGCGAAGTTAAAAATTAATGTCTTTTGAGCATAAATATAAATGAAAAAGTAGATTTTAAGTCTTCGGTTTAAACTTAATTATCAAACAATGACCAAAACAATTGATTTTTTTTTTTTTTGAAAATTTAAATTTTTATTAGCCATTCGAAGGAGTTTATATGTTGCGAAGTTAAAATTTAATGTCCTTTTAGCATGGATATGGTTGTAAAATAGACTTTAAATCTTTGGTTTAAACTGATCATTAAAAATGACCAAAGCAATTTATTTTTTTTTTTTTTTGAAAATAATACATTCTAATAACCTTTGGAAGGAATTTATAGGTTGCGAAGTTAAAATTTAATGTCTTTTTAGCATGAATATGGTTGGAAAGGTAGATTTTAAGTTTTGAGATTAAACTTAATCATTAAAATTGCCCCAAACAATTTATTTTTTTTTTTTTTTGATAATTTTACTTTATAATAACCTTTTGAAGGAATTTATATGTTGCGAAGTTAAAATTTAATGTCTTTTTAGCATGAATATGGTTGTAAAATAGACTTTAAGTCTTTGGTTTAAACTAAATCATTAAAAATAACAAAGGCAATTTATTTTTTTTTTTGGAAAATAATACATTATAATAACCTTTGGAAGGAATTTATATGTTGCGAAGTAAATTTAAATGTCTTTTTAGCATGAATATGATTGGAAAAGTAGATTTTAAATCTTCGGTTTAAACTGAATTATTAAAAATTACCAAAACAATTCAAATGTTTTGAAAATTATTCTTTATAATTACCTTTCGAAGGAGTTTATATGTTGCAAAGTTAAAATTTAATGTCTCTTTAGCATGAATATGGTTATAAAATAGACTTTAAGTCTTCGGTTTGAACTTAATTATTAAAATTGACCAAAACATTTCAATTTCTTTTGAAAATTTTACTTTTTCATAACATTTCTAAGGAGCTTATATGTTGCGAAGTTAAAATTTAATGTCTCTTTAGCATGAATATGTTTATAAAATAGACTTTAAGGCTTCGGTTTACGCTTAATTATTAAAAATGACCAAAACATATAAATTTTTTAAATGTTACTTTTTCATAACCTTTCTAAGGAGTTTATATGCTGCGAATTCAAAATTTAATGTCTTTTAAGCATGAATATGGTTGAAAAATAGACTTTAATTCTTTGGTTTAAACTTAATCATTAAAAAAGACCAAAATAATTTTTTTTTTTTTTTTGGAAAATAATACATTATAATAACCTTTGGAAGGAATCTATATGTTGCAAAGTTAAAATTTAATGTCTTTTTAGCATGTATATGGTTGGAAAAGTAGATTTTAAGTCTTCGGTTTAAAATTAATTATTAAAAATGACCAAAAAAATTCAATTTTTTTTTTTTTGAAAATTTTGATTTTCTATAACCATTCGAAGGAGTTTTTATGTTGGAAGTTAAAATTTAATGTCTTTTCAGCATGAATATGATTGGAAAAGTAGATTTTAAGTCTTTGGTTTAAACTTAATTATTAAAAATAACAAAAACAATTCAAATGTTTTCAAAATTGTCCTTTATAATTACGTTTCGAAGGAGTTTATATGTTGCGAAGTTAAAATTTAATGTCTCTTTAGCATGAATACGGTTATAAAATAGACTTTAAGTCTTCGGTTTGTAGTTAATTATTAAAATTGATCAAAACATTTCATTTTTTTTGGAAATGTTACTTTTTCATAACCTTTCTAAGGAGCTTATATGTTGCGAAGTTAAAATTTAATGTCTTTTAGCAGGAATATGGTTGTAAAAGTAGACTTTAAGTCTTCGGTTAAAACTTAATTATTAAAACTGACCAAAACAATTCCATTTTTTTTTTTTTTGAAGATTTTACTTTTTCATAACCTTTGGAAGGAATTTATATGTTGTGAAGTTAAAATTTAATGTCTTTTTAGCATGGATAGGGTTGGAAAAGTAGATTTTAAGTCTCCGGTTTAAACTGAATTATTAAAAATTACCAAAACAATTCAAATGTTTTGAAAATAATACATGATAATAACCTTTGGAATGAATTTATATGTTGCGAAGTCAAAATTTAATGTCTTTTTAGCATGAATATGGTTGGAAAAGTAGATATTAAGTCTTGAGTTTAAACTTAATTATTAATGACAAATGCAATTTATTTTTTTGAAAATAATACATTATAATAACCTTTGGAAGAAATTTATATGTTGCAAAGTAAATTTAAATGTCTTTTTAACATGAATATGATTGGACAAGTAGATTTTAAGTCTTTGGTTTTTTTGAAGGATTTTATATGTTGCGAAGTTAAAATTTGATGTCTTTTCAGCATGAATATAATTGGAAAAGCAGATTTTATGTCTCCAGTTTAATCTTAATTATTAAAAATGATCAAAACAAATCAATTTTTTTGAACATTACGATTTTTTATAACCATTCGAAGGAGTTTATATGTTGGAAGTTAAAATTTAATGTCTTTTTAGCATGAATATGATTGGAAAAGTAGATTTTATGTGTTTGGTTTAAACTTTATTATCAAAAATAACCAAAACAATTCAAATTTTTTGAAAATTATACTTTATAATAACTTTTCGAAGGAGTTTATATGTTGCCAAGTTAAAATTTAATGTCTTTTTAGCATGAATATGGTTGTAAAAGTAGACTTTAAGTCTTCGGTTACAACTTGATTATTAAAACTGACCAAAACGATTCCATTTTTTTTTTGAAGATTTTACTTGATAATAACCTTTCGAAGGAGTTTGCATGTTGCGAAGTTGAAATTTAATGTCTTTTTAGCATGAATATGATGGGAAAAGTAGATTTTAAGTCTTCGGTATAAACTTAATCATTAAAAATGACCAAAACAATTCAATTTTTGAAAATTTTAATTTCTATAACCATTCGAAGGAGTTTATATGTTGCAAAGTTAAAATTTAATGTCTTTTTAGCATGAATATGGTTGGAAAAGCAGATTTTAAGTCTTCAGTTTAATCTTAATTATTAAAAATGGTCAAAACAATTCAATTTGTTTGAAAATTTTGACTTTTTATTACCATTCGAGGGAGTTTACATGTAGGAAGTTAAAATCTAAAGTCTTTTTGGCATGAATATGATTGGAAAAGTAAATTTTAAGTCTTTTGTTTAAATTTAATTATTAAAAATAACCAAAACAATTCAAATTATTTGAAAATTAGACTTTATAATAACTTTTGGAAGGAGTTTATTTGTTGCGAAGTTAAAATTTAATGTCTTTTAGCATGAATATGGTTGTAAAAGTAGACTTTATGTCTTCGGTTTCAACTTAATTATTAAAACTGACCAATACAATTCCATTTTTTTAAAGATGTTTTACTTTATAATAACCTTTCGAAGGAGTTTATATGTTGCGAAGTTAAAATTTAATGTCTTCTTAGCATGAATATGATTGGAAAAGTAGATTTAAGTCTTCGGTTTAAACTTAATCATTAAAAATGACCAAAATAATTCATTTTTTTTTAAATTATACTTTATAATAACCTTTTGAAGGATTTTATATGTTGCGAAGTTAAAATGTAATGTCTTTTTAGCATGAATATGGTTGTAAAAGTAGACTTTAAGTCTTCGGTTAAAACTTAATTATTAAAACTGACCAAACAATTCCATTTTTTTTTTTTAGATTTTACTTTTTCACAACCTTTCGAAGGAGTTTATATGTTGCGAAGTTAAAATTTGATGTCTTTTTAGCATGAATATAATTGGAAAAGCAGATTTTATGTCTCAAGTTTAATCTTAATTATTAAAAATGATCAAAACAAATCAATTTTTTTGAAAATTTTGATTTTTTATAACCATTCGAAGGAGTTTATATGTTGGAAGTTAAAACTTAATGTCTGTTTAGCATGAATATGATTGGAAAAGTAGATTTTAAGTCTTTGGTTTAAACTTTATTATTAGAAATAACCGAAACAATGCATTTTTTTTTGAAAATTATACTTTATAATAACCTTTCGAAGGAGTTTATATGTTGCGAAGTTAAAATTTAATGTCTTTTTAGCATGAATATGGTTGTAAAAGTAGACTTTAAGTCTTCGGTTAAAACTTGATTATTAAAACTGACCAAAAGAATTCCATTTTTTTTTAGATTTTACTTTTTCATAACCTTTCTAAGGAGTT
Organism: Modiolus philippinarum; assembly: GCA_002080025.1. Lineage (NCBI taxonomy): Eukaryota > Metazoa > Mollusca > Bivalvia > Mytilida > Modiolidae > Modiolus > Modiolus philippinarum. Next base: position 55,496 of record MJUU01006895.1, read on the forward strand.
TATATGTTGCGAAGTTAAAATTTAATGCCTTTTTAGCATGAATGTAATTGGAAAAGTTGATTTTAAGTCTTCAGTTTCAACTTGATCATTAAAAATGACCAAAACAATCCATTTTTTTTGAAAATTATACTTTATAATAACCTTTCAAAGGAATTTATATGTTGCGAAGTTAAAATTTAATGTCTTTTTAGCATGAATATGATTGGAAAGTAGATTTTAAGTTTTCGGTTTAATCTTAATTATTAAAAATGATCAAAACAATCCATTTTTTTTGAAAATTATACTTTCTTATATAAAAATGAAATCGTGAATGCAATTACATTATTTATTTTTGGAGCAACTGGTTTATTGCCATTACCCGAAACTATTCATTTATGCAAATAAAATAAGGAACTTTCAAGTAAAGTTTACTTATTTGTTTTCAAATTTTGTATAATAATCAATAAAGTCTATATATTCACATGTATTTCAATAACATCGCTGCATACTATTGGAGTAAATAAATGAGTTCAGCAGTGCGCTCCTTTCGGGTGGACTGGGACTAATATAACTGTTATATTAGTCCCAGGTGTGGATGAATTCTTCAAATCGTAGTTTTCATTCATTTCACTCGAGTGTGCATCTCACACTATTTATAAGTTGAACATTCTTTCAGCCGTAATAAAAAATAAATAAATAAATAAATGTAATGAATCAAAAATAAAATAAATATGAAATGTATTTTTATCAAAATCACTGTCTGTGCCGCGTTTAAAGAAAAAACAATGTATGATTAGCCTGGGATCCTGGCCCGTTTGCTGTCGCTGCAACTTGCGCGGTAGCCAGCTAGGCCAGGATCCCAGGCTATGTAATGATTAATGTCACTTAGGCGATTTATGGATATTTAAAATGTCGAGGTCAACTGAACTCTTTATATAGTATACGTTTTACATTGTAAGTACTGATTAATGTCATCGAGGCGATTTAAGGATATTAGAATTGAATTATATATATTAAAAAATAGTCTTGGTCAACTGAACTCTTTATCTCTTATATAATATACTTTACCAATACTAAAATGATCTGGGTCACAAAGGCGATTTATGGATATTTGAATTATAGATATCAATAAATCGAATTATGGAGATTTGAACTGAATTATAGTTATCAATAAATCATTTATAGATATTAATAAATAGCACCATTTATTAATATTTAAAAATGATTTATAGATATTAATAAATAATTTATTAATATCTATAAATCAACACTATTTTAAATATCTATAAATCGTTTGTAGATGTCAATAATTCATTTCTTAATATCAATAAATCATTTTTAAATATCAATAAATAAAGCTGTATTTATTGATATCAATAAATACTGATTTATAGATATCTATAAATATTTATTTATATCTATCAATTATTTATTGATATCTATAATTATGTATTAATATCTATAATTCATTTATAGGTATCAATAAAACAACGGCAGTAGAATACCGAAGGAACAAAGGGGAGATATTCACAAAAATCGAAGTCCAAAGACAGGGCAAAAACGAGAACACAGAAAACAATGACTTAGACACAAAAACAATGACGCCAGACAGACGAATAAGCACAGAACCAGAAACCACAACATTCAGAACAAAGGCACTCACAGTGTGAACTCCAGTGAAACTGAGAGTGACATCAGGTGCTCCGGAAGGGTAAGCATGTCCTGCTCTGTTAACAGCACCCGTCACACTGTGAGTGATTCAATCCGGGAAAATGTCAAAGTCGGTAGTCAAATCCGGGAAGACGTGAATCTAGCTGAAAATGTCCACTTTCATTTGGGATACTGACACGTCATATCTTTCAATGATGCTATGGTGACGGCCATAGAATTTCTTGAGGGATGAAATTAACAAAGGTTGAACTAATCCCTGACTAAGCAGCTTTTGGGACAGTGTTTTGCTCTGTTCAAAAAACACTGTACAAACTACAAGCTCGACAGTAACGAATCAACTGTGAAATGTACACTCCATAGGCTGGAGAGGTAGGTATATTGCTGCTAAGAAAGGGAAAGTTCACAATGGGGAAATTAAAATCATCACGCTTGTCATATAGCTTAGATTTCAAACGTCCATCTTCGTCAATATACAATAAAAGATCTAAGTACGAAGCTGAAGTAGGTGTTTCAGTTGTTTCTTTAATTTCAAGCTCATTTGGATAGATCTGATGTAAATAATCCTTAAATTTAGGATTATTAAGAGAAAGCACATCGTCTATGTAGCGGAAGCTGAAATTAAAGGACTGGGCTAAATGTTTTTGTTTTCTTTGAATAAGCCCTTGTAAAAACTTGGCCTCGTACCAGTAGAGGAAAAGGTCAGCTAAAAGCGGCGCACAGTTTGTTCCCATAGGAATCCCTATTGTCTGTTGGAAAACACGACCTCCAAATTCGACAAAAATATTGTCGATCAAAAATTCTAACATTTTGATTACGTCAGTCTCGGTGTACTTCTTATTTGAATCGGTGTGGTTCTTAATTCAATAAATAGTGAATAAATACCACAACGGCTTTCCATAAGTTAATGCTTAATTAAATTTTGACTTTTTAAAAATGAGGCGAGATGAATTTGACCAATTGTTAAAAGAACAAAAAAGTTACAATACGCAAAAATTATCTGACTTAGAAATTAATAAAAAATCTATATGATCACTGACTACAAAACAATTAACACAAGTTTTGGTAAGGGTGTAATTTTATCTCTCAAGGATAATGGTGAAGCATGGTGTCCTCCACATCTCAGTGATAAGATAGAAGGAAAAAAAACATTTTATGAAAGATCACTCGGATTGAAACCATGTAAGAATAATCAAAAAAATAAATATTATGCTTATGATTTAGTCTTTCCAAGGAAGAAATAAACTAATGCTTAAGTAATTCTTTAGTAATGCTTAAAAAATGCTTAAGCAATGCTTAATTAATGTTTAAGTAATGCTTAAGTTATATAACAAAAATAGAAATAAAAAGCAATGCTATTGGAAATACTTACAATAATAACAAACACTGCAGTATTATCATTAGTTGGATATGTTGTATTTAATTTTTATTAAATTAAAAATAAAATATATAAAATGGACGCCGAAGAATTATTACAAGAGATCAAAATTGAAGTAGAAGATGACAGTTGTTCCCTTTTAGAAAAAAAAAAAACGTAAAAGATCATCAGTCGTTGTTGCTGGTGGGGGTAGTAAGCAATATCTTGGTAAAGAATTACAACTTTCAGACATTGATACAATGACACCAGAACAAATATACAAACTATAGTGTAAATATGAAGCCAGATTAGGGGCTAGTATTACTAAGACATTGGGAAACTCTTTTATTAATTTATATGTTATGGGTGTATCAAAATATTTCAACGTTGTTAACCCACCAACGCTAATACAAGACTTAGGGGAAGATCCTTTTATCAATCACGCTTTAACTAATGCATGTTGTGAACTGTACGATAGATATCGAATGTATCTTGCTCCTTTTGCTGCAATGTTAACAACAGCAAAACATATTGATTTTTAAAAAGAAAGATGGAAATAATAACATAAATATGACGAGTGAAAATGAAACAAAAGAAATAAAACAAAAAAATCCAAAACGAGTAGCTGCTGGTAAGAAAGGTGCAGAAGCAAAAAAGTTAAAATCTGAATTAAAAAGAAAAGAAGCAGAACAATTAAAAAAAAAGAAAATATAGAATTCAAACAAGAAAGTGAGCGGAGCGGTATAACAGATGATGATGAATATCATTCTTTGCCAACAAACAAACAAAATTCAAACAAAAATTACATATCATTGTGCTTATCAATTGTAGTAGGTGGATTAGGATTATTATATATGTACAAGCTAAAACAAGTCTCACCCATAGTAGAAAAGAAAGTAAAAAAGAAAGAAATTGACCCTTTTCAATTAAACTAATTTAATTTGTTTAAAAATAGGTAAAATAGAAAAAAATAGATTTACTTATAAACGAATTTTTTTTCCAGCATTCTCTTTGGCATCTGTGGGTTGTATTTTAGTGTTGTGTTAACAATTATGTAAATGGAGAAAGAATAAGATAAGATATTAAACAATAGTAGAATTTGATAATCAGTACGAAGAAAAACAAAAAAAAAAATGGAAATAGGATATTTCAAAGAAATTAAAAGAAAATGTAAAATATGAATTTAAAGATGAAATAATAAAAGATTTAAAAAAAATTAAAGAGGAAATAGAAAAAAAAAGAAATAAAAACTTAATATATAAAAATGGCAACACCAAAAGACGGAAAACAAATTGCAAATATGTTATATCATGCTGGAGTGGAAACATTGTTAACAGTTGGATATGCAGAAATAGGCAGAAAGATATGTAAGAGACCAGCACCAAAAGTGGATTTTAATATGAGTGATATTGGAATGTTATCCATTGATATATTGCTTGCAATGTCAACAAAAGATATGTTGGTTAAGCAAGGTATAATACCTGCTGATATTATTAAGTAAATTTTATTTTTTCATAAAATGGCAAGTGCATTAGCAATGATGTTAGGAGGAGCAATAACAAACGCTTTTGTATTTTCTGGTAGTAATTATTTATTTTCACATATGGGTAGTAATGCAAATGAAGAAAAAATAAGACATGATAAAGCAATAGAAAAATTAGAAAAAGCAATAGCAGAATGGAATAGAAGAAGAACCCAAAGGTTAGATTTTATTAATGAACAATTAAAAAAAGAAAATCATGCTGTTCAAACTATGAGAGAATATTATTATGTTACAGGTAAACAATTGGATTTACCTTCAAATTCAGTTTTAGATCTTAAACCAGTATTAAGTGTTTTGTATACGCCATCAGAACACCAAAAAAAAAAAAATATAGAAATTGCATTTGTTGTTGATGGTATGGCATTTACTTGTTTTGTTGCTTGGAAATTAAAATAAAAAAAAATTCAGAATTAGATTTCACTTAATGTCCAATAAATTTTACATTAATCACAAAATAAAAAGATATTTTGGGAAAACATTAAACATTTATTCCTTTAAAAAAGGGTATAGAGAAATAAAATTAAAAAATAATTTTCAGAACATGGTTTTTCAAAAACATTTTCATAAACTTTATCGGGTCTAATAAAAGCATCCCAACCAGTAGGAAACTTAGATAACTTTTTACCTTCAAACTTCCATTTTTGCCATTTGTTTTGAAGTTAAAGGACACTCCCCGTCATCTCTTAAACAACATAAATGATAACTCGATAACATTTTTCTTCCTAATATAACTTAAGCATTTGGATCATCTTTTTCAGTGTAAGCTTCGATCACCATTTTTTAAATAAAAAAATAATTTATACCCATAAGGTAAACTTCTAATCAGATTTTTATTTTCATAATATACCATTCTTTTACCAAAAATATAATCATAAGATTTAACTTGTTTAACTGTTTTAAGTTGATGATCTTTTCCTATTTATATATTATTGTAATTAACAGTTTCATATGATCCATTTTCATAAGTAACTATTTTTATTTTTTTATCCATTGTAATTTTTTCTTCTATCTCTGCATTTAATCTAAATTCTTTACAACAGCTAACTATTTTACCTTTATCTAATTTCATAGAATAATCTTTGGGACCCGCAGATATAAATTTTGTTATATGATTAGAAATATGTTTAGAGACAATTTCATCTGTTAAATCTCCTAATTTATATCCTAACATATTTTCTATCTTTTTACATGCTTTGGAATCGTCATCATGATAAATACAAGAATCAGTATCAAGATATAATACTTTTTCTTGTAGAATATCTAATAATTCATATAATTTTAATCTTACATGTGCAGTTGTTAATAATGCTATATAAAGATTTACACTTGGATTAGGTTTAGAGTATTCTTTTTTTATTTTTATATTCGGTTAATACAATATCTTCATCCAGTATCATAGTACTTACATCTTTATATTTTTCATTAAATACTATATTGATTATTTGTTCTAGATTAAAACAATATTCTTTTTGGGTAAAATTATCTCTCACTCCAAAATGCCCTCATAAAGAGTTTAAATATATTTTAGCTATAAATCTTAATCCTTAGTTATACTTAACTTTATCGATATCATAAACAGCATGATCTACAATATATTGTATTTTTATTTCACAATCTTTATCATTTTTACAATTATCTGCGCATACATTTTTATTACATTTACATCCTGAAGCTTCTTGTTTATATTTCATAAATTTATTAACATAAGGTTTAAATATATCTGTAGAAGTTTTTTTTAAATCTTCTAGTTCATATATTTTTTTGTAATTCATATCTTCTTTCTATTGCTTTATCAATTTCTATTGTTGACCATGTACCTACTAATACTCTTTCCTCGTCATTATGATTACATTTTTCATTCTTAATATTTTTGCATTTACTACAATGTTTAATAGCATGTGCTTTATCATATTTAGAGAAAGTAGGATCATTTATATGTGTACATTTAACAGATATTTTGTTCATACACGTTCTGCATAAACCGAAAAGTAACTTATGAGTATTATCACAAGTTAATTGTTTATATGGTAACACAGGATGGTATAATCCTCTAGGAGGTAATATTTTTCATTTCAGTATTCCAAAATACATACCTTTCTTATAATCGTCTACATAAATATTTGTATATGTAATAGGATGACCTATAGGATATTTACAATATTTATTTACTGAAAAATATAAAAAACAAAAGTCTACATATCTACCTTTTAAAGAAAGTGTTTTATTATACAATTGATTTGTTTCTGTTCTTTCTCCATAAAATGCATCTCTTTTATCAATAGGTTTTAAATATGGATCAATTTCAGGATATTTTTGTTGATCAAACTCACATTCACAGATAATATGAATATTAACGTTTGGTTGAAAATAATCTTTAATAATGTCCAATCTTTCTTTAGTTTGATCATATAACTCTTTCATATTTTTTTATTTCTATCCTTTTTACATATTTCTTCAGGACTATAACATTTTTGGCATCTCTGCCAATAACATCCAAAAAATTCATAAATATTATGCATGTTATTTTGTCTATCATAATAATAACCGTCAACTTTAAAGCATTTATTATTAATAAATAATTTCTTTTCACATCCTCTTTTAGCATGTTGAATCATTATACTATATTCTAAAGAAATATACTCCAACCATTGTATTGATTTTTGTGAATGTATTTCTTTAATTGTCATCTTTTTATGAATTCCAATTATATTTTCTTTTAGCATTAATGTTTTAAATATCTTTGTAGAACATTGTGCAATTGTAATAGATTGAAAAGGATCAATGTGGTTATCTGTTATTTTAATAAATAGATCTTTATATATTGTACATCCTTTTGCTATATTATTTGATGTAAAAACAATTATCCTAATATTAAGATAAGTTTCAAATATTTTTAAATCATCTAAATCATTACCTTCTTCTTGAATATTTACATTTGATTTTTTAGTTAAATCTTTAGCTAATCTTTTTTGTAATGGTCGACCCTCTTTAATATGTTTTAATTGAGAATTTGTAAAATCTTCTAATAACTTATTAGAAGATTAAGCAGTTACAATTGCTCTTGCTAAACATATTGTATCATTATTTTTTATTTGAATAATACTTCTTTTATTTATTGCATTTAATATTATTAGAGCATCCTTACCTTTTCCTGCTTTATAAGTGAAAATAGTAACTTCAAAAATAACTTCTTCTAAATTAAGTTCTTCTGCACTGTTTAATAATCTTTCCATTTAATCCATGAATAATTGTCTAACTGTATTATATGTTCTTATAGGCCAACTTTTATGTTTAGTAAGTATACTTTCATGAATAGGTACTATTTCAATTCTTCCATTAGGTAAGTTTTTTATAGAATCGTGTATCATATGATCAAATGCATTCACAAATGATTGGCGTGTTTCATCTTTTAAAATAATTTTATAATTAAATACATAAATACATAATTTATGTTTATATTCTTTTGTCAAAACAAGTTTTGTATGAATCTCCTCGCTTGGATAAAATTTTATCCTTTTTTTCCCTCCATTTTTTTAAGAAAACAATTTTAATTATTTAAAAATGGTGTTAACAAATTTAACAAATTAATTAGCAGGTGAATTACATCAAAGAGTTATAAAATATTTTCCTAAGAGACGTGGTTATGTTAATTCAATAGATCAGACATGGGCAGTTGATTTGGCAGATATGCAAAAATATTCAAAACAAAATAAACACTATAAATATTTATTTGCAGTTATAGATGTATTTAGTAAATATGGTTGGTTAATTCCATTGAAATATAAAACAGGCGTGATAGTTAGTGAAGCATTTAAAACATTATTTAAAGAAAGAAAACCAATGTATATTTGGTCAGATAAAAGATCTGAATTTTATAATCGACAAGTAAAAGAATTGTTGAAAGATAATTCAACTGAGAATAAAGAAAAATCTAGTGTAGTGGAACGCTGGATAGGAACAATGAAACAACATATGTATAAATATTTTACTGCCAAACAATCATTTAAATATTATGATATTTTAGATCAATTAGTTAAAAATTAAAAATTATAATGATACGGTATATTCTTCAATTAAAACGACACCTGTTGAAGCAAGTAAATTAAAAAATGAATTAAGAGTGTATAAAAGTTATATCCAGAAAAAGACGAAAAAAATTTAAAAAACTAAATTCAAAGTAAGAGATAGGTATTGATATTCAATATTCATTGGAAATACGCTGTATGACAACCAGGTAAATATATGATAGTGGTGTAATTTCATTTTATTCAAATATAGAAAAATGGTGTGATTTCATTTTATTCAAATTTCAAAATTTAGTCTGTTCATTATACAATTTTTTAATTGTAATGAAGCAGCAGTCTATTTATAAATCATGTTCTATTTAATAGCATATTGTAATCACTATGTCTTTAGATAAGTAGCAAAAATCAATGCGAGGTAAACTGGCTGTTTATAATCTAATAAATAATTAATAATTTACTTCTTTAAATCTTCCATTTTCAAAATTAATTTGTGCATCTTGTGTAACAAAAAGATAAAAATTTATTGGTTTATCAGCTCCTGCTGTTTTCGTTATTTGAATTGTATTGCCTTCACATGCATTTTCAATTCTTCTACCTAAACCGTGTAGTGAGTTGTCATCTGTTGAACGTAAGTCTAGCCATAAAGCATAATTATTTGCTAAGTATTTTTCTAATGTTGTATCAGATAAACATACATCTTTTGAAACTGTGTCTGTTGTTTTGTTTCGTTTTGAATTAAGAGCAAAAAAAATATTTATTTCATCTCATTGTTGATATGCTTTCATTCCTTGACTGTATAATTGATTTGGAACACCTTCTATTGTCATTTCTACTTTTGTTATATTGGGATATTAATAAGTTTCAGTGCTTGTTCTTTCAGGGTCTTCGAATAACATTGGAATACCTTTCATACTTCTAGCTGGTACATTTAAATTAATGTTCCAGAGTGTATCAGATATTTTTTTGGGTCATTTTTTAATCAACTTGCTGTCCTATCTGTATTGCTAATTCAGTGTCAGAAACCATATCAAATTATAAACAAATGTTTTTGATTTTATAAATTGCATCTGCATCTGTTGAATGAATAACTTTGTTGTAGTCGTTAAATGTAAGTTCATATCCAAGTCTATCACTAAGACCTGACTTTTAAAAAGGCATGTGAGTTTCTAATAGTTCAAAGTCAAGTGGAATACAAAACCTATTTTTGTATGCATCTGCTACGGCTTGATCTCCTGCATTTGCTGTTTTATCTCCTGCTCCAACTCTATGTTTTAACATATTTGTTTTACCAATTCCCTGATATACCATATTTGTGCTTTCAGTTGTAGTTTTCCACAAATCAACATAGCAATAATAGATATCATTATCATCAATTGACATAATTTCATTCCCACTTATACGAATTGTTGTTTTTTTTTTTAACTATTGCTCTTCCTATGTTTTGATATACTGTTGAATTTGCATCTTTAGATTCAAATTCTATTTCAAAAGCTAATTCGGTTGATCCAGGAACAATAACATTATTATTACTTAGATTAGGAAATCTCACTAATAACTGTTGATTTTTATCAATAGTTGAAGGATTATTAGTTATTACTACACTTTGACGGATACCTTATTTTTCTGTAAGGGTTTAATTTTTCTCCGTACGCCGACATTTTCCAGGATTAAAAATGAAGTTTATAAAAATGATTCAATTATTACTGACACTAGAGTATTGATACATAAAGGACTATCACTCTTACTCATAAAACTTATTCTGTTTCCAGCTTTAACATTTAAAGGGGTATCAAAGTTTTTATAATTATAATAAGAATTATCCAATTCTATTCCATCCCAAGTTGATTTATCATTAACACTCACGATGACAGTGAAATCATCTTTACCTGTTTTTAAACTTACTAAACTAATACCTAATATTTGGCCTGGATAGTTCATTACATATTGATCACCACCAGTACCACAATTAAACGTTTGATTAAGCTTAAATGGACCATTAATTCCAGCGAATATACATATTGTGTTTCTGGCCTATATATTTATAATTTTGTTAAATAATAAATGATTATTCATATTCATTACTTTAAGCTCGTCCTTCATTTTTGATATTTCCGATGCATCTACGTGTTTTTTTTTACACCAAATATACTCAAATTATTATATACATTTTGAGCTTTCAATCCGCTCGAATTTCTAAAACACAATTAATTGGTAAATGATTAATTATCTTTTAATTATCCTCATCTCTAATTTCTAATTTATATTCTGTTACCAAACACTTATATTCCGGATGCTCAAATCTCGCTGTTACAACTTCTCCAAACTCTTTATTTTCAACTGGAATAACAGCCAATAATGTACTCGGCATACCATCAGGATGATTATAAGAAGTGCTTACTTATTCTAAATGTACATATAATGATTTATAAATAGCAAAATCTATGCGTCTGTTTCCAAAATGTTTTTCATTAGGTGCGAATATACGTATATTATTAAATCCCAACATATATCTTAAACTTTTACTAATCTTTAATTCAATAGGCGTGGTTAATAAAGCAATGTCATTTGTTTCATTCACGGATAATTCAATATTTTCTTTATAAATTCATCCGCTATTTTTTTTTTTTGAAATTATAATAACCATCTATAATATCAATACGTCTATCTCTAGTCTTTTGTATATGTTCATCTGAAATATTATACCAATTCACGCAATATGATATAAATTTGAAACCGATACGTTTATTCCCGTCTTTGTTATCAATGTATTGTTGTAAATATATTGTCTTATCAATATTTGAAATAGTATGGTATTCTGTCTTAATTTTTTATGTTAAAAAATGACAACAAAAGAATTTAACTATTCATATAACCCTTATACAAAATATTCTGAAAAATATAAATCTTGTCAAACAAACAATATTTGTAAATCGAAACAACTTTCCTTGATTTATTTCAAAAATATCAAAACCCACCATTACACACCAACGAACCATGGAATACGTGGCTTCATTCCTTGATTGATTGGTGGCAATGTCAGTTAAACTTTGCAGTTTGGTTTGCAAGTACAGGATGTGCTGTTTCTTATAATGACTATATACAAAATACTTCTAATCTTATCCACACGGTTTACATGTTTCATTTGTATTATTGTATTGCCAGACTCCTAAAAGAACTTAAATCACCTTTACCAACTGATTCTTCTTTCTGTTATTAAAAAACCCATATGACAATGCTGCATATCAAAAATTATGTGATGAATTTCAAATTTCTCAAAATACAGATTGGAGGCAAAAATTAGAAACATCTTGTCATGGTTTAGGAAGTTTTACCCAATACTATAAACAAAGTGCTGAATATAGAATGAATCATTCTCAGAATGGACCATTATTAAATATAAACGATTTAGTTAAGCATACAATAGACAAAAATATGGCTTGGAAAACATTTATACTAGACAAATCAGAAGGCTTTAAAAAAGTAGGCATTGAACGTATTAATAAAAATATTAGAACGTTTGAATGGGCTTTATTAGGAGCACAATCTCAAACTCGTGTAAATATACTAAAAATAGGTACAGGATTTGATGCTCAAAAACAATTCTTAGCAAACGTTCAAGATGCTATTAATAGTCTTACAGATTTACTCTCTCAGATATCAAATTATCAAAATCTTTTAATATATGCAAGAAGTAAAGTTGATTGTGTTTATGGTATTGGGTTATATATGTCTCCAAGTGATACGAGATTACAAATTGGAACATTTGTTGGTTATAATAACAAAAAAATCAAAAGCTAGGATATAATGATAATATAAGTAATAAACTTGTTAAACAAGTTTCTCATTCTTTTAATAAATTAGATGGAACAAAAACAAAAATATTTACCAGAACCTGTTCATGATATACCGAAGCCTTCCAGTGCAATACCCGATAAAGTTGTTCAAGATAAACAATCGAATATAAGACATGAAGAAAATAAAACAGCGTTGATAGTTGGGGGTATTGTTTTAGGAATTGGTGCATTTATTATTTATAAAATTTACTAATATACTCTTTTGTGGCAGCAAATAATAATCCCGCTACTAATATAACTAATGCCAAGAGGTGTTCCCCAAACCAAGAAACAATTTCTCCAGTTGTAGATAACAACCAAGACAGAATAGCACCGATGATTCCGGATAATGCAGCTGCTGCTTTTCCTGCAAGTTTAGCTAAAAGTTTTCCAATATCTGATAATTGTTTTTTTATCCAATCTTTTAAATCTGTTTTATGTGAAGGAGGTGTAGGAGTAGTTCCACCACTAGAAGGAATAATTGCCTCAACAATAACACCTTTAATCATCCCAAAAGCAGTAACAATACTAACTATTATAATTCCGTGTTTCTGAATAACGTTTAAATTCTTTCACCTAATAACTAAATACCGAAGTTACTAAAGTTTTGTCTTCGTTTAATACTTAATGTTTTGTCTGTTTAATTCTATCTGCCTGGTTACGTAGTTCATCTTTATTAATATTAATTGCCTCTAATATTCCACTTCTCTCAATTTTCAAATCTATTATTTGTTTTCTTATTTTCTTTTTTTTTCTTCTTCATTTTGTGTTTGTTCTAATTTAATATTTTATCTTCTATTTTATTATCTACTTTTCTTATCTTAGTTTAGAAAAATAATTTCTTCTTTATTTGTTGTCGTTGCTTTCATTAAACAATAATATTCTCTTTTTGTAAAAGTTCTCATTTCTTCATCTATTTCTTTCAAAAATGCTTCTTCATCACCCGCTGTTTTTTGTGCGTCTTGTTGGGTAGTTATATCTTTTGGAGGAATATTTTCTTTGGTATTAAGTCTTTGTAATCTATTTTCAACATTATTAATATGTTGATTAGTTATTTTATAATGGTCAACACCTAAAACATTTCTAATTAAATCAACACCATATTTATATTTTTCTAAAGTGCTAAATTTATAAAATTTTAATACTCCTGATTGTAATATGTAAATAGAACTTCCTCACCAGCTCTATCTCTTACATATAAATTAATTCTTCCCTTATTATCTCTCCTTAAAAAGCAATCTCTATGATTTTTGTTTAAATCCAATTCATCATTTATATAATACGATCGTTTAACCATTTTTTTTAATAATTTTACTTTTGTAATTTAGTTTATCTTCTGGTGATAAATATTCTAATTGTTCAAAATTTGTGTTTATATCCCGGTAAAACTCAATATCATTTTCAAAAGAAGTTTCTTCTTCATCATCCTCATCATACTTATCCCGTTTATTAAAAGTTTCCATTTCAAATCCTTCAGCCATTTTTTAGAGAAACATTTAGAGAAGATTAAAGCTTCTTCATATCTCGGTGGGGGATCATTTACAATAATAATTCTATTAAATAAAATTAAGCATTTTCTATTTTTTTTTTTATTTCCTTCATTGTTTGGGCTTTGGCGTCTTCTATTAATTTCTTCATTTCATTTTTACCCAATACTGTTTGCTTTGAATGTATACTTTCTTTAAGTTTATTGTACTTATCTAATTCATCTAAAATCAATTTAAATTTATTTTCACTTATTTGACCGTCAGTCAAAGCTTTTGATATCAAATCTTTTATACTATTCAACTTGCTCTCTGCCATGGTTTTAATTTTATAATGTTTCCGTGCTTTAAATGTCAGCCTACGCCTAACAAGTTTAAAACAAACCCCTAGACCTCCACACACAACAGCAACAATTTCCACTGGCAACAAGCTATTCCAACACTCGCTAAAATAACACTTGTTGATATAAAAGTAGTATCAACACCATCAGTAATATTAATTCCACGCGTATATTTCTTGTATATTGATTTACGAATATCTCTCTCATTAATCAATGTTTTCTCTATTTCTGATATTTTTTGTAATCTATAATTCTGTCCATCTTCTTTTGGTAATTCAGGATATAAATCCGGCGCCGTAGGATGTTTAATTTTTAAGGGTATTTTAAGGGTATTTTTTCATTTTTTTATAATTTACATTTTCATTTATATATTTATTAACTTATAACTCTTCACGAATTTTCACTGCAGATTCAACTTTAGAGTTTTCTATATATCATTTTTTTTATTGTGTATTACCCGGTAGGAACTTTTTGTGCCTGAACTTCCGGCAATAGGATTTTTTTGTGCTGTTTTTGCGTTTTTTTTTTTGACAAAAATGTCTTTTTTAGGTCTTTTGAGGGTTTTTCAGGGGTTACACTCCTCGTATTATGTGTATTGTGCTGTATTTCTTTGTTGTAGATGTTTTCATTTACCATGTGGCCAACCATAATTAAGCAAAAACAGTCCAGTGTGTAATATAATGATTAAAACTTTGTAATCATGCTTCCTACAAATGAAATAGTTATTGCTTTCTCTGCTGTTTGTTTTTTATTAGATGAACATCTTCTGTCTTTCATTGTCAACCAACAGTCCGAAAAGTCATTGTCTGAAATTATCTGCCTTCTGAACATGCTAATGAGGTGGGCGTCTACTTCATCAGCCATATTTTAGACGTTCACGCCGTCTGTTGATGGTGCATAGTAACGGATGGATGTTAAGCTTGTTCGGGTATATAAATCACAAAGGAACGATGCATTTAGTAAACAAAAACATTTACAAAATAAAAGTTAACAATTTGTGTGCTATTGCACGTGATGATATCAAATGTCTTCAATGCGACCACACTTAAATTAACCTGGCAACAATAAAATATTATTAAAAGGCACATAATTTCTGTATCAAAAGATAGTCAAAGGATTAATCTTGAAGGGGAAATATGAAATAATTGATTTCAAAGATGTATATTTCAAAGATCCAAATTGATATCCCGTAACCAAGGTATAAGTGAGGGTGGTATTTTCCATTGTGTTCATTATTTGGGGGTAAATGTTATTTATAAACACTACCAAAGCACTCACAGGGATCAATGTACCCCATTATGATGAAATTATACAAAATTAATGGGAAGGTTTCGAGATTTCTGTATCTAAATATTTATTTCGAACGGTAGTCGAATGTGTACCGTTCCATTTAATCCATTAATACAAACTATAGACAAAAAATCAAATTGCGATTACTTGAATGGGCCTCTGACTTTGAGTTGTAATCATGACGTATTTAGGTAAATTCGATTTCATTTCTAAAAATACAGCTAGTATTGTAGCAGAATCCACGAACTTTGGGGTTTTATTCTGGGAAATCGAGTGGAAGGGCGGAAATGAAATTTTGCACACATATTGATCAATTCTATATGAATCAGTATGCCAATTTTGGAGAAAATCCAGAGATGTATATTTGAGTCATCCAGAATGATAGACACCAACATCAGTCCACTTATACCGCAATTTACACACTAATAACAAACATTACAATCAAACGGCGAACATTTACATCATTTCTATACCTTAATGAAATACACGATTTAAAAAGTCATTAAATTTTCTAATTAGAAACAACTTTTTGGAATCTGTAACCACGGAAAACAAACTTAGTAGACTTTTTTTGTTTCGTTTAATGAAGAGTTCAATTCCTTTTGTTTAAAACGAATCACCAAACGGCCTGCAACCGAGGCCTAGGATGGCAGTGTGTATAAAAAATGGGATCGCCTGGTTATTTTCAAACTTATTTGTAATTTTTGTGACCAATGAAAATCTTTAAAGCTAGTGTTTATTTGGACATCTTGACCCCACTGAAATGTATTCACACACTATTACTACATTGTAGATATAACAGAAGTCGTCTGGTACGATATAAACTCAAAAGAACTTATTCATGTATAGGAAGAAAATTATAAACACTGACTGAGTCTTATAAAATGTTTTTGATGTATCCATTTCTTCTGGAATTTAAATGAGCTTTCTTAGGTTTCTATCATATCAGACGGGTTTTGATGTATCTGATAAGATGGATTGGTATTAGTCCATTGGCTGGAAACACCCCCCCCCCTCCCCCCACACACACACACTTCCCAACAAGACCGATTTTTTTCAGTCCTTCTTTGTCCCCTTTTAAAATAAAACATGTTGACACGGACATAACCTTCACGCATAGACAGTATAACTATGACCACTTTTAAAGTACACCATAAAAAATTCTTGTATTTTCGTTTTAACCGAAGTTTCATCTTTTAAGCTCCTTTTTTTTAAAGTAAGATGTACTGAATTTGGTACCAAATTAAAGCTAATTTAAGATCCTTTACAATGAACACAATTTTAAGCACTTTACGCCCTTTTTATTATCTTGGGTTACAAAAGATGATCCCTCGCCCTGCAAAAAAATGCAAAAATGACGATTTCAGGCTGTCAATTCCTTTCAGATAAACAACCCTCGTCTAGTTTTTATGCACTTCTTATAAAATGTGATACAATAATGGAAAATAAAACCATAAAAGTCCATAAAATTTTGATTTTCGGTATAAAATTTTGAAAAATGGAAATTTTCGGAATTATATATTTTTTTTTCTTCACAAATTCGACTTTTTGACATTAGGATCGTAAAAATCTGAATATTTATTTAATAATGACCGATTTAAACATGATTAATGATATATTAGCAACAAATTGTGTGCAGAGATTTTCGTTTCAGACATAATGTTGGTTAAGAAATGTCAAAATTAGTACCCAGCTTCCCCAAAATTCTGGGAAAATATGAAATATTCAGGTTCTAAGTGATAAATAGATAATGTTTAATTGGAATTCTAGTGTGTTTTTACTATAGCTAACATGCAGAAGATGATGTAAGAAGATGATGTTGTCTTCTTACCCCATTTCCTTTCTTTTTGATATCCTTTACCACATTTATTTCATTATAATTCCAATTGCTAATGCAACGTCCAATTTCATTGGTCAACGTCATGAACAACAAAAAAGTTATTTCTCGATAATTTTTACTTGCCCTTTAATACACTACGACATTAAATAGTGCAGTATATGGTGACGTAAAAATCAATGACAATATTGTTCAAAGTTCAAAGGATTGGAATTATAAGAAATAAAAGTAATTTTGGAGGAGTTTATGGATGTGTAAACGCGGTCTTTCACTCACAAACTCTACATAAAGTCCTTCGGACTTTATTTAGTTTGTGAGTGAGTCGGCCGCGTTTACACATCGATAAACTCCTCCAAAATTACTTTTATTCCTATATTATACAGCATGAAAAGCTTAAAGAGTGTAAAAAGGTCCAATGGCATGTTATTTTCAAATACCAACATACACAGGGACTCACATATATCACAAATAAGATCATGCGCGTGGTTTATGGGCAGTTATTTTATTAAAATTGGATTTGGTAAAATTCTGAAATAATGGAAATCCCATTTTCACTTAATATCGCCCAAAATATTCAATTTTACCCATATTTTGGTGTTGAAATGCATAATGCGATAAATCAAATGCATTTTTGGCAAAAAAAGTTAAACATCAGTAGTGAATTTTGGAAAAATCTGAAAATTGCTAAAGATTCCAATTTTTCATCATTTTTTAACAAAATGTTGACCTTAGGCTGACAAGTGAGTTTAATTTACCAAAATCATGATAAAATTCATGCAATTCTTTACATGTAACGCAGATTTGGCGTGTGGTGGTTATTTTTATCCCATCTTAGACAAAAAATTGAAAATTATTGGCAGAAATTGTTGGGGTAGGGGTAAGATTTTTGGTATTTAAAGTGATATTAAACACTCCTTTTCTAAATAATGTTTCAAGGCAACTAGTGTATCGCTTAGAACAATGAATTGGCATAACTGTAGATATATTCTATAAATCTGATATATATTGTGATTTAATAGTAAACTATGGACAGATCTGAAATGTTGAAAATTCCCATTTTCCAATTTTGGAGAAATATTGAGTTTTTGTCGACCAATGGCTGTTGAAATAACAAATCATGATGTAATTCATGCAACATTTTCATATACATAACACATTTTCCATGTTCTGCTTATTTTTATGCGAACATAGCCGCAAAAATGACAATTTCAGGGAAAACTTTTTGGGGTAGGGCTAAGATTTCTGGTATTTAGAGTCACATTCATCACTTCTTGTTTTTTTAAAAACAATGCTTTAAGACAACTAATGTGTTGCTTAGACAATAAATTGGCATATCTGAAGATATATTATATAGATTTGACATATAATGCGATTTAACAGTGAAGTATGGACAAATCTAAAATGTTGAAAATTCACCTTTTTCATGAACTTTGGGAAAATATTGAGTTTTAGTCCA
The DNA here is from genome assembly GCA_002080025.1 of Modiolus philippinarum. Classification (NCBI taxonomy): domain Eukaryota; kingdom Metazoa; phylum Mollusca; class Bivalvia; order Mytilida; family Modiolidae; genus Modiolus; species Modiolus philippinarum. The sequence continues at coordinate 74,309 of MJUU01006895.1, forward strand.
CCAATGGCTGTTAACATACCAAATTATGATGTAACTCATGCAACATTGTCATATACAACACACGTTTTACGTGTTGAGGTTATTTTCATGCAAACATAGACAGAGCAAATTTGTTGGGGTAGGTGTAATAGTTATTGATGTATGATGTTAATATTACCTAAAATCAACCATTAATTGTAATGGTTGTAAAGCAACTATAATAAGCTTTCATTTGATACCTAGTTTAAATGATATTTGTTTACTAAAAACTATATTAGGCAAAAGAAAGACAAAACATATTCAAAAAAATATTCAAAGATCCATGTATTTGGTCTATTTGAAAATAAAATGTTGGTCATTTAAAATATGTAAACATCGCCTTAACATGTTTTATATTGAAGCACGTAGATTGAAAATCTAAAAACAAATTTCAGAATCGGGAATTTAGATCCACTACGTATTCTCTATACCATCAAACTTACGCAATTTCAATGAAAATATACGTTTTTTCGTCAATATTACATTGTGTTCAAGGGTACATTTAATTGCGCTTTGGAACGTCTTGGGAATAGAAATTGTAAAAACTTGGGTTCTTTGAATAGCTCATATAATAAGCAATTATTTTATGCCTCGTTTTTATACCTGGGAAGGATTTTGTTAACATTTTGACGCAATTGGAAGAAAAACTTGAACGAAAAACAAAATTTTCAACAATTTCGGTAGGTGGGTCTAAAACTGGGCCAACTTCCATAACTACGTGCAGGTTATAGTCGTGTTAACATGTTTTATTTTGAAGAGGGGATGTATATCCAAGATGGAAGCCAGTGGAAAACATAGTTTTAACATTGTACCTTTTGGGAAATCACATTCAAAGACCTTCTCCTCTGAAACTGCTAATTCAATTGAATCCAAACTTTGCCACAATAGTCCATAAGTGTCACCTGCAAAAGAGGTGTTTTTGAGGTCCATGCTATATTCAAGATAGTCATCAACAGGGAACAGATTTTAACATGCGACCTATATGAAAGCATATTCAGAGATCTTCTGAAACTGCTGAGCCAATTGTAACTAAGCTTGACGGCAATAGACCATGGGTGACCCCATACCAAATGTATGTTTTTTTTTCAGGTCGGCGCTATATCCAAGATGGCTGCCAGCATAGTTTTAACATTTGAATCTATGAAAAAAACACACCCCAAGATCTCTTCTTCAGAAACTACTGGGCTCATGTTTAGCTCACTTTGCGACTTCTCATCAGTCTGGCTTGAACTTTTATTTCAAACATCATATCGTATAAAACTATTTAGCCAGTTGGAACAAAGCTTGGCTTCAATAATCGGTAGTGGTCTCTACAAAACGTTATTTTTTATGTCTGTGCTAGCTCCAAGAAGGCCAGTATTGGTGGAACATTTTTAAACATTGGAACACATTCAACTGGAAGCAAACATGGCAACAATAGTCTTTAGTCATTAGTCCACTGCAAATATGTTTTCTAAAGTCCATGTTTTACCCGAAATGTACGCCAGCTGGGATCATTGTTGAACACTTGACCAAATTGTAAAACACCTTCAAAGATCTCCAATATGACACTCTTGGGCAAATTGCAACAAAACTGACCTCTTTGTTGGTCCCCTGAAAAAAAAATGATTGTAAGGTCTGCGCTATATACAAGATGTCGGGCAAATGAGAACATTTAGTTTGCCGTTGGAACTATCAGAAAACACAATGATTTTCTCTTCTGAGATACTTAGTCAATTCGAATAATTATTGGCTACAATTTTCCTTTATTGGTCCCCTTTGAAAAAAAAATTGTCCTAGTCACATACAAAAAAAATGAGACCCTTTAAGATATAGGTTATTTCTGAACTGTTTATGTCAGCCATTGTCCAGAGGAGGAGAAATCTACGGAATCACACTGATGCCAGATAAAGAAGAAAAATATCTCATATTTTTGAAATAACATCTCAAAATTAAGAGATATTATCTCAAAATATTGAGAGAACTATCTCATAATTATGAGATAATTACCGGTAAGATATTATTTCATAATTATGAGACGGTATTTTATAATTATGAGATAGTATCTTATACAGTCCTTGTATCAGTAGCCGTTACTTATTGACGGATTGTTGACTGATTGATGACGGATTTTTGACTGATTGATGACTGATTTTTCACTGATCGATGACGGATCCATGAATAATGGATGTGTTCGTATTTTACGGACGTAAACGTATTTTACGGATGTAAACTTATTTTACTGATTGCAGTCGTCAATTACGTGTTGTATCAATCAGTAAATCACGTATGACGGATACGTAAATATTTGGAATTTTAAGGCAAAACGAATAAACATAATATTATTCGCATGTGTTTCCAGGTTGTTAGATATATCTTTTTCGAATATAAAGGAACAGGGCTATTAAATCACGAATGCTGTATTTTGTTTCAATTTAAATCGTTTACAGGTATTTGTGAATGAGAATTGGGTATCTAAACTGCATAATACAAGTCTGCGTTTTAGACTCGATCTTTGAAAATGACCACATTTTTTGCAAATTTTATTCATCATATTCTTTCAAAGGTGTTTTATATTTTGCACAACATAATTTTAATGAATTTTGACATATTTAAGTCTTGAAAAGTTAGATTTTTAGTGTGTGGTTTAAACTCTGTCTATAAAATGACCAAAACAATTGAAATATTTTTAAAATTTTATTCATCATGTCCCTTGGAGTGAGTTAAATCTTTTGCGAACACAATTTTAATGAATTTTAACATATTTAGGGTTTGAAACGTTAGATTTTTAGTCTGCAGTTTAAACTATGTCTATGAATTTGACCAAAACTATTTAATTTTTTTTAAAAATTTTATTCATCATATCCTCTCGGGGGAAAAAAACAAATTTCAACAAATTTGAGCATATTTAAGTTTGAAAAGTTAGATTTTTTAGTGTGCAGTTTAAACTCTGTCTATAAAAATGACCAAAAAATTGATTTTTTTTTTTTGAAAATTTTATTTATCATATCCTTTCGACGGAGTTTTATCTTTTGCGAAACTTAATTTTAACAAATTTCAGCATAATGAAGTTTGAAAAGTTAAATTTTAGTGTGCGGTTTAAACTCTGTCTATAAAAATGACCAAAACAATTTAAATATTTTGAAAAACTTATTCATCATATCATTTCGAAAGAGTTTTATCTTTTGCGAAACACAATTTTAATGAATTTCAACATATTTAAGGCTTGAAAAGTTAGATTTTTAGAGTGCGGTTTAAACTCTGTCTATAAAAATGACCAAAACAATTGAATTTTTTTGAAAATTGTATTCATCATATCCTTCAGAAGGAGTTTTATCTTTTGCAAAACACAGTTTTAATGAATTTTAACATATTAAATGCTTGAAAAGTTAGATTTTAGTGTGTGGTTTAAATTCTTTCTATAAAAATTACCAAAACTTTTGAATTTTTTGAAAATTTTATTCATTATATCCTTTCGAGCGAGTGTTATATTTTGCGAAGTACAATTTTAATGAATTTAAGCATGCTTTTAGGTTGAAAAATCAGATTTTTGGTGTGTGGTTTAAACTGAATCTTTAAAAATGACCAAAGCAATTCAGTTTTTTGAAAATTGTATTCATCATATCCTTTGCAAAGCACATTTTTAATGAATTAAAGCATTCCTCTAGGTTGAAAAATCAGATTTTTGGTGTGCGGTTTAAACTCAATCTTGAAAAATGACCAAAACAATTTGATTTTTTTTTCAAAAAAAATATTCATCATATCCTTTCGAAGGAATTTTATATTTTGCGAAGCACAATTTTTATGAATTTAAGCATACTGAAGGGTTGAAATATCAGATTTTTAGTCTGTGGTTGAAACTCAATCTTTAAAAATGACCTAAACAATTTAGATTTTTAAAAATTGTATTCATCATATTCATGTTGAAGATTTTTTTTTATTTCATGAATCACAATTTAAATAAATTTTAGCATATTAGACCATAAAAGATATTTCCTTAATTTACCGTATATCAACAAAGGGATCGACCTTATTGATGTGTCTAGTATATTTATAGACTCAAAAATTATCAAACTTTTCCTCCTTTTTTGATAATATGGAACCACCCATTATTTTTTATACTTACAAAAAACCTACAAGAGACCTTATTTTTAAAAATTCATCTGTTACCAAAAATCCTGAAATTAATCAAAATTGACCTGAAATTGTGGAAGCTCGAAGTTTCGATATGAACCTAGTGGTCATGTTATAACAGGAGACATCAACATCGTCCAAGACCGAGAGGTAAAAACTTTTCTCCAAAAAGGACCCAAATTTCGTCCTCCTTCAAAGATCATTTGGAAGGACTGTCGTGAAGTCATTAAAAAAGCCGTCATGTCATTCTGTAAAAAGTGGTGTCAAAGAGAAAATGCGAATAAAAAATCATTAACAAATGCATGGAAGTTGTTGATATACGAATAAATAATTTTGAAAGACATTGTAAGCAGCAGAATACCATTCCTGCGATTTCAAAAATAAAACGGAAGTCAAAAGATTTTGAAAAGGAGTATATATTTGTTCCGGCAGATAAAGCAGCCAATAATATGGTCGTTGTTTGACGTAAGTATTACATCGACGTGCTTCGGAATGAAATTACCAATTATAGTACATTTCAAGCTACCACGTCAACAGAAACACAAATAATTGATGATCACATGATAGCTACAGCTGAACTTAAAGCAACATCTAATTATAAAAACATTCCTACTATGTATTGGCATCCTAAACTTCACAAAAATCCTTTCAAATTTCGTTTTATTCCGGCATCAAGTAAATGTTCAACTGCACATATTTCTGTTTTATTGACCAGTGCACTTACTACCATAAAAAAATCTCGTCATCAACTTTAGCAACAAATGTTATGAATACAGTGGAATTAACTACTTTTGGAGTGTTAAAAATTTGGTAGAAGTTTTGGAAAGACTTCGATCTGTTAATGAAGCATACACCTCCGTCGATAGCTATGATTTTTCTAACCTATATACTACATTGCCGCATACACTCATCAAAGAGAAATTTTCATATTTGATCAAATGGTCCTTCAAAAAATCGGGATGTACGTACATTTGTTGCAATACATTTAAATCGTTTTTCAGTGACGACAAACATGACAAATATACCAACTGGACTTGTCAGGATATGATAAAAGCATTAAATTTTCTTCTTGATAATATTTTTGTTCGTTTCGGTGATACAGTCTATCGGAAAAAAATAGGTATTCAACTGTGCACCTCTCATAGCAGATTTATTTCTTTATTGCTACGAGTCACAATTCATGGCAAAAATTCAAAAAGACCCTTCTAAACAGCATTTAGTGGATAAATTTAACAATACAGATAGATATTTGGACGATATTTTGGCTTTAAACAATCCTGAATTTTCTAAATTTACAGACGAAATTTATCCAGCAGAGCTTACTTTAAATAAAGCCAATAGCAGCAGTGATTATACTCCTTGATTATGATATATCAATAAATCAAGGAAAGTTAAACACTAAGGTTTACGATAAAAGGGATGATTTCTCCTTCCCTATAGTCAATTTTCCCCATCTCGACGGCGATGTTCCGTTAGCCCCTTCTTACGGGGTCTACATTTCACAACTTGTTCGATATGCACGAGTATGTAATGATGTTTCTGACTTCAACGAGCGAAATCTTTGTCCCACTGAAAAACTTCTGCATCAAGGGTTTAGATATCATAAATTGATAAAAACATTCTCTAAATTTTATCATAGATGCATTGACTTATTAAGAAGATTTGGTTCTACATGCAGGGCTCTTATACATCAGGGCATTTCACATCCAAACTTCTATGGCAATATCATTTACAAAGCGCAAAAAAATGTCCTTCAAAACTTATTAATCCGTTGAACAAACTTATTCATAAAGGATATAAATACAGCATTGTTGTTAAATCGTTACTTCTGGTTTTTGTTGGCAAAAATATTGATTATTTTCTAAATGCTTTACACCATAACTAAATTTAACAATTTTTCATTTTGGCAGTATTTGGCATTGCACAATATCATGTTCTTCTTTCATAATTGATGACGTTGTTATACCAAATCTATCTAGAAGTATTTCAATTGAAGTTTCATATGTAAGAAGGCTTGATATCATAGTCAACGGAAATTATGTCCTTAGCTAGCTGTCAGTAATTTCGAGCATTTGTCCCGACAGTACCTATGTGTATTGTCTTCATGTTTTATGTACTTCATTGTAAGGGTACTCGTCTTGATAAGTTGGACTTTTTTCTAGTTTGATTTTTACTGAGTCGTTTTGTGTATTTATTTTTTAGCCATTCACCACACATAGTGGGAGGGTTTGGATCCAAGAAAACGAGTTTAACCCCGCCGTAATTTTTGCGCCTGTCCCAAGTCAGGAATATGTTGGTGATTGACTTGTCCGCGTTTTCTTATAAAAGTTTAGTTTCTTGATATTTGGGTTATTGGATGTGGTTTGTTTCCATTGATTTATCCACTTTTTTACCCTTTGGGGCCATTTAGGGCTTGATATATTGTGTGAGGTTCCTCACTGTGTTGAAGACCGTACGGTGACCCCTAGATGCCTTGTTTTGGGTCGTTTTAACCTGGATATGGGATGTTGTCTCCTTGACATTTACCCCATTTCCTTTCTCTTTCATATTAAGTGTTTGAAAAGAAGGACTTCCCAGTCTCTCGTGTATGAATGCGTCAAATCATTTGTTTGTTTTGTTTTTGTTTTCTGTCATTCCATTTTTGTTTCGCTCTTATTTGCATTCCAGTTATTGTTTAACAATTAGCGTTTAACCAGTTGTATACATTATTTTAATATTGTTTTTTTTTTATCAAATTAAATTTGTCTATTTTCGACGATTGGTCAAATCAGATGTGCTTCCAAATTTTAATGCATTCGAACTGGGACTGATATGTTATATTAGTCCCAGATTCGAACAAACTGTATTATATACTGTGCATTTCCTACGTATAAGCGGAAACATCAAGTAAATATATTATTTACCTTAACGTACGGACTAAATATACCTAGGGTGTTATAATATTTTTTACATATATTTCAATTCTAAATTCATGTTTGTGATGAAACAAAATGATCATTTCGCAAAATGTATTAACTTGAAAGATGACGTAAGGCTATCAATCAGTCATTTACGGATAGGACTAATCCATCATCCGTCAGTCACGTAATTTACGTATTGTACCCGTCAAATACGTGAATTACTTTTCCTATCCGTCAGACATTGACGGATTGTTGACAGATCGATCACTGATCGATGACTGATCGTTGACGGCTGACGGATCGCTTAATAATCACTTTTTTAGTAACGGCTACTGAAGCAAGGACTGTAATGATGAGATAATATCTCAAAATTATGAGAAAATTATCTCATTGTTATGAGATATTTATCTACAAATTATGAAATAATATCTCATAATTATAGGATATTATCTCGTATTATCAAGTAATATCTCACAATAATAAGATAACATCTTATAATAATAATTTATTATCTCATAATAATGAGATAATATCTAATAATTATGAAATAATATCTCATAATTATGAGATGTTAACTGATAATTATGAAATAATATCTGATATTTATGTGATGTTATTTCATTATTAAGAGATGATTATCTTATAATTATGAGATACTATCTCATAATTGCGAGATATTTTTTCTTCTTGTGGCATCAATACGCATCAGTACAAATCGTCGGTATAATGATACCCACACAAAGTTTCTATAATCATACAGATATACGCCTGGGACTATCGTTTTAATTTGTTTTTCTGACAGTGGCTTGATTTTAGAAACTAAGATGTAATTATATAGGATGTGATATGTTACAATACCAAAAACAGTTGTCATAGTCTTAATTATTGCAATTTTTTTAAATGGTCTTATTAAGAAAAACAATTAATGGGACATTTTATCGAAAGGAAAAAAGAAATACCAGGTAGAACCAATTTCAACATTTTTTTAGCATTTTGACACATCACAGAAAAAAAAAATCATTTATATTATAAATCATTTACATTTCAGATCGAGCGACTATCGGTAACATCAAACTCGTTTAGAAAGGGATGATTTCTCCCCTTTTATATAGAAACTATCAAAAATATTTATTTTTTGTCAATTTAACTGTCACTTAAAATATCAACTAAACTATCTTTTTGCTAGAGTAATATATTACCCCAAATATCTCATTTAATAAATATCTTGAATTGGTAAAAGTTTGAATCCATTGCTTTTTTATTTATCATCAATATAAACTAAACATAGAAGAGATGGCAGCCATCTCTGTGAGCCCGCTGTAATAAGTGCAAATTTAAATGTGTGTGGACACAATACAGTTGTGGGCACAATACAAGTATTGATACGTTGACATAATCCTCAAAATAAACAGAATATAGTACCCACATGTCTGCAAATAAATCCCACATTATAAAACAACGGCAGTAGAATACCGAAAGAACAAAGGTGGGAAATGCACAAAAATCGAAGTCCAAAGACATGGCCAAAACGAGAACACAGAAAACAATGGCACCAGACACAAAACAATGACGTTACACAGATAGAAATTACAAATAGAATTCACAACATTCAAAACAAAGATATAAAATGACAAAACAAAGCTTATGACAAAACTTAGAGGTGGTATCATTAACCATTGCAGAGAAAAGCTAGACAACTTTGACGACAAATGTCAAGATCAAAGATCACCAACTATGATTTATGATGATCATCTTGACGTGATCTATGTATATTCCAAATAAAAAGCTTACCTCAATAGACAAAAAAGTTATAGCTTGGACACAACTTGTCACTACAAAATCATTAAGTTGACCTTGATGACAAAGATGAAGGTCAAAGGTCACCAATTATGGTTCATGACACATTGTCTAGAACTGATCTATCTACATACAAAATATTAAAAGTCTATCGCAATAGACAGAAAAGGTTTTAGCCCGGACATGACTTTGTTAAGGACGGACGGACGGAGGGACAGAGTGATTACTATAGGATTTCTGCCTATTTGTGACTGGGCCATAACTTATTATGAATTATCTTACACAGTTTATTTTAATTTTGAAAGTTGAAAGATTGTGTTTTACACTTGAATTAAAATGCAAATATGGTAAACCGTCATTTTCTTGCTGGTCAACTCCGCCACATTTTCAGATAATGTGTTACCTGCATACATATAATCATGCTCACAATTCATAGATTTTATAACACAACAATATTCAGCTTATAAGTCATTTATTAGAAGTTAAATAAAAAAAAATATTATGCTCATATGCAAGATGAAAAAAAAAAAAAAAAAAAAACAATATTTACAAGAGCACTGGTTCAATTTAATTATTTTCAACTAAAAATCATAGGATAACCTCCCATTAATGCAACAATTTTGTCAATTTTGTGAGCAAAAGTCAAAAGCACATGTCATACAAATTTAACTAAGATTGATCATTTAAAAATTAAACACTGCATTTAATTATGCGTTTTTCTTTCGTAAAACAACTAAATCTGGAAGTGTTTGTAAATTTTTATTCTAAACTGTGCATGATTTGACCTCAAAATATGCTAAAGAACAAAGGCATCCAATTATTTAGAATACATATTTAAGGCCAACAATTTTCTTCAAAATAGCACATGTCATCTAACATTTCAATCAGAAAAAACAGCTATTTTCATATTACAATGTACATATGAGAGTTTCAAAACAAACTAGGTCAAAATATTTGAACATCGACCTCTTCTGTACAGACAAAGAGTCAGACGGGTCAATAACTGACATAATATAGTTTTGCATTGATAGGACTATTCACTCACAAAATTTGGGGTCTGTCAAGGTTAAGCCCTTTTTGGCACTTATAGTACGTCGTCCTTTCATTCAATTCTGAGCACTTTGATTTTTCCACCTTTTTACCGTTTCCATAGAAACGGTTGAAATTTTGAAGTCTAACAGACGAGACACCAATTCTTCACTTGATAGGCAATCTTCCTGTAAAATTTCATCCAATTCTTAGCACTTTGATTTTCTTGCCTTGTTACCGTTTCCATGGGAACTGTCGCCATTTTGGAAATTCCAAGACTTGAACACACACATCATGGGATGGAGTTCCATCTTCCCGTGAACCATTAGTCTCTCAAGTTCATTTGGGAGACTTAAGTGATAATTGTGTTCGTAGAGCGAAACACAAAAGTCTCCTTAACGAACTCTTATGTCGGATTCCTGGGCATTATAATACCCCCTTTTCGAAATCAAAATTGAGCAGTGGTTCCTTTTTTTACTTTATACGTATAGTTGAAATCAAAACATTACACACGGCAGAAAACACGTTTTTCACACAATTATAACTTTCTGGTTTGGTTTCCATGGCAACCAAATACTCCATTATCCATTACAACCATTTATATACCTAATTTAGGAAAATATGAACAGGGGTTTCCCTTATAATGTTAATTATACATAAAGCTGTGATAGAAATACAACTATTAAGAATAATTCGACCATTCGATCTTGTTAGTAGTGTCACAATCTGGCTAGAAATCATTTTTTTTCGAATCGGACAAAGTTGAATCTTTTCTATGTATTTTTGCAGCCATCTTTGAAATGGCAGCTATTTTCAAAACAATGCATAAATTCATCCCTATCATCTCAACAGACATCTCAATTGACATCTATGCAAAATATGAAGATTTTCTGTATCTAAGATATTAAGCTACAATATTTAAAAGTATATTGGCGGCCATCTTGGAAAAAAAATCACTGTCAAGAACAATATCACATAATGGTTCAGCTTTGTGCCAAGAATCAAATGATTCTGTTCAGCCAACTCTGAAAAACCCTGTGAACTCACATTTCATAAATCTAAAGCCTTTAGATGAAATCTGTTTTTACCGTTTCAATGGCAACATTTGCCTTTTTGAAGTCTTGGAGACCAGAAGCCAATTCTAAAGATGTTATGCAACCTTCCTGTACAATTTCATGCAGATCTGAACACTTTGATTTTTTCGCCCTTTTTACGGTTTCAATGGCAACGGTCGCCATTTTTATATCTTGGAGACCAGCAGATGATAAGCATCCTTACTGAAAAAAATTCATCCAATTATAGGCCCTTTTATTTGCCCGCCTTTATTATCGAATCCATGGCAACAGTAATTTCAGGACTTGAATTCACGTTTTGGTTTGGGTTTCATCATCCTGTGAAGTTTGTTTAAGATTGAACCATTAATGTCCGGTAAATCTGGTGAACAAAATTGAGTCTGGAAACAGAAGAAAAACAATAATAATAAAAAGTAACTCTGTAAAAACAATAAGTCTCCAAAAACGTCGTTTACAGACTTAATAAGAAAGCGTAATATTAACTAGACTTGACTAGACTAAAATCGTTGCAGTTGGAGTTAACATATGTGTTATGGTCTCATGTTGTTTACTCCATATCCTTTTGTAAATATTTAATACAGGAGTTTGTCTTTTATTGCAGTGTAGAGTTGGTAAAACAATTACCCGTGGTAGAAATGTATGCTCTTTATTTTTCTTAGATATGGTGTATTTGTTCATGAGATAATATATCATGTGTACACTTTGTTCAATTACTATACAGATACTCCAAAGAAGACTTTTGTAAGCAAACTTTGATAATTTATCAATTTTAATTGCACAAATACATAATGATGACATGGTGCATGAAGACGCATGTTAGGTGTTGTATTTAAATTACAACCCATACTTTTCTACTACCAAGTGTCAAAAAGATGCACGTAAATGCACGGCAATTTTAACTTTTACTTGTTTTTGCAATTTTCTTGAATTTTCATCCTAGTTTATTCTACAGTCCTTGCTTCAGTAGCCGTTACTAAAAGAGCGATCATTAAGCGATCCGTCAGCCGTCAACGATAATTCATCGATCAGTGATCGAGCAGTCAACAATCCGTCAAAGCCTGACGGATATGAAAAGTAATTCACGTATTTGACGGATACAATACGTAAATTACGTGACTGACGGATGACTGATCGGTCCTACCCGTAAGTGACTGATTGATAGCCTTACGTCATCTTTCAAGTTTTGCGAAATGATAATTTCGTTTCATTTAGAACTGAAATATAAAAAAAATCATTATAAAACCCTAGGTATATTTAATCCGTACGTTAAGGTGAATATTATATTTATTTGTTGTTTCTGCTTGTACGTTACTGAATGCACAGTATATATATAATACAGTTTGCATTTAAATTTGGAAGCACATCTGATTTGACCAATCGTCGAAAATAGACAAATTCAATTTGTTTAAAAAAATATTAAAATAATTTACACAAGTAGTTTAAAGTTAATTGTTAGACAATAACAGGAATGCAACTAAGAGCGAAACAAAAATGGAATGACAAAGAAAAAAAAACAAAACAAAATAAATGATACACGAAAGACTGGGAAATTCTTCTTTTCAAACAATGATTATGCTAAAATTCATTTAAATTGTGATTCATGAAATAAAAAAATCTTCGACAAGAATATGATGAATAAAATTTAAAAAAAAACTAAATTGTTTAGGTCATTTTTATAGACAGAGTTTAAACCACAGACTAAAAATCTAACTTTTCAAGCCTTAAATATGTTTAAATTCATTAAAATTGTGTTTCGCAAAAGATAAAACTTCTTTGAAAGGATATGATGAATAAAATTTTGAAAATATTTCAATTGTATTTGGTCATTTCTATAGACAGAGTTTAAACCGCACACTACAAATCTGACTTTTCAACCCTTACGTATGCTAAAATTAATCAAAATTGTGTTACGCAAAATAAAGAACTCCTCCGAAAGGATATGATAAATAATTTTTTTAAGAAATTTAAATTGTTTTGGCAATTTTTATAGACTGAGTTTAAACCGCAGAATATGCAGAATATGCATCTAACTTTTCATCCCTTAAACATGCTAAAATACATTAAAATTGTGATTCACAAAATGAAAAACTCCTTCAAAAGGATTGTATGAAGTTAAATTTTCAAAAAACTAAATTATTTTGGTCATTTTTAAAGATTGAGTGTAAACCGCACACCCAAAATCTGATCTTCCAACCTAAGAGAATGCTTAAATCCATTAAAATTGTGTTTCGCAAAATATAAAACTCCTCCGAAAGGATATGATGAATAAAATTTTCAAAAAATTTAATTGTTTTGGTCATTTCTACAGACTGAATTTAAACCGCAGACTAAAAATCTAACTTTTCAAGCCTTGAAAATGTGAAAATTCATTAAAGGTGTGTTTCGCAAAAGATAAAACTCCCCCGAAAGGATATGATGAATAAAATTTTCAAAAAATTTCAATTGTTTTGGTCATTTTTATAGACAGACTTTAAACCACAGACTAAAAATCTAACTTTTCAATCCCTAAATATGTTAAAATTTATTAAAATTGTGTTTCGCAAAAGATAAAACTCCTTCGAAAGGATATGATGAATAAGATTTTTAAAATATTTCAATTGTTTTGGTCATTTTTTAAGACAGATTATAAACCACACACTAAAAATCTGACTTTTCATACCTTATGTATGCTAAAATTCATTAAAATTCTGTTTCGCAAAATAAAAAACTCCTTCAAAAGGATATGATGAATAAAATTTTCAAGAAATTTAAATTGTTTTGGCAATTTTTATAGACTGAGTTGAAACAGCAGACTATGCATCTAACTTTTCAACCCTTAAATATGCTAAAATACATCAAAATTGGGATGCGCAAAATAAAAAACTCCTTCAAAAGGATTGTATGAAGTTACATTTTCAAAAAACTGAATTCTTTTGGTCATTTTTAAAGATTGAGTGTAAACCGCACACCAAAAATCTGATCTTTCAACCTAAGAGAATGCTTAATTTCATTAAAATTGTGTTTCGCAAAATATAAAACTCATTCGAAAGTATATGATAAATAAGATTTTCAAAATATTTTAATTGTTTTGGTCATTTTTTTTTTTAGACAGAGTTTAAACCGCAGACTAAAAATCAGACTTTTCAACCCATATGTATGCTAAAATTCAATAAAATTGTGTTTCGCAAAATATAAAACTCCTTCGAAAGGATATGATGAATAATATTTCAAAAAAAAATTAAATTGTTTTGGCAATTTTTATAGACTGAGTTTAAACCGCAGACTAAGCATCTAACTTGTCAACCCTTAAATATACTAAAATTTATTAAAATTGTGATTCGCAAAAGATAAAACTCCTTCAAAAAGATATGATGAATAAAATTTTCAAAAACATTTAAATTGTTTTGGTTATTTTCATAGACAGAGTTTAAACCGCACTCTAAAAATCTAACTTTTCAAGCCTTAAATATGTGAACATTCATTAAAATTGGGTTTCACAAAAGAAAAAACTCCTTCAAAAGGATATGATGAATAATATTTTCAAGAAATTTAGATTGTTTTGGCTATTTTTATAAGCTGAGTTTAAACTGCAAACTATGCATCTAACTTTTCAACACTTAAACATTCTAAAATTCATTAAAATTGTGATGCGCAAAATAAAAAACTGCTTCAAAAGGATTGTATGAAGTAAAATTTTCAAAAAACTGAATTGTGTTGGTCATTTTTAAAGATTGAGTGTAAACCACACACAAAAAATATGATCTTTTAACCTAAAAGAATGCTTAAATTCATTAAAATTGTGTTTCACAAAATATAAACTCCTTCGAAAAGCTATGATGCATAGAATATTCAAAAAAATTAAATTCGTTTGGTCATTTCTACAGATTGAGTTTAATCTGCAGACTTAAAATCTGACTTTTCAAACTGAAATATGCTGAAAATTGTTAAAATTGTGTTTCCCAAAAGATAAAACTCCTTCAAAAATATATGATGAATAAAATTTTCAAAAATATTTTAATTGTTTTGGTCATTTTTATAGACAGAGTTTAAACCGCACTCTAAAAATCTAACTTTTCAAGCCTTAAATATGTTAAATTAATTAAAATTGGGTTTTGCAAAGGATAAAACTCCTTCGAAAGGATATGATGAATTAAATTTTCAAAATATTTCAATTGTTTTGGTCATTTTTGTAGACAGATTTTAAACCACACTCTAAAAATCTAACTTTCCAAGCCTTAAATATGTGAAAATTCATTAAAATTGTGGTTCACAAAAGACAAAAACTCCTTCAAAATGATATGTTGAAAAGAATTTTCAAGAAATTTAAATTGTTTTGTCAATTTTTATGAACTGAGTTTAAACCGCAGACTATTCATCTAACTTTTCAACCCTTAAACATGCTAAAATTCATTAAAATTGTGATTCGCAAAATAAAAAACTTCTTCAAAAGGATTATATGAAATAAAATTTTCAAAAAACTGAATTGTTTTGGTCATTTTTAAAGATTGAGTTTAAACCGCACACCAACAATCATGTTTTTTCTACCTAAAAGAATGCTTAAATTCATTAAACTTGTGCTTCGCAAAATATAAAACTCCTTCGAAAGGATATGATGAATAATTTAAAAAAAAATTAAATTGTTTTGGTCATTTCTACAGACTGAGTTTAAACCGCAGACTAAAAATCTAACTTTTCAGGCCTTGAAAATGTGAAAATTCATTAAAGGTGTGTTTCGCAAAAGATAAAACTCCTCCGTAAGGATATGATGAACTAAATTTTCAAAAAATTTCAATTGTTTTGGTCATTTTTATAGACAGAGTTTAAACCAAAGACTAACAATCTATTTTTTCAAGCCTTAAATATGTTAAAATTCATTAAAATTGTGTGTTGCAAAATAAAAAAAAACTCCTTCGAAAGGATATAATGTATAAAATTTTTAAAATTTTAAATTGTTTTGGCAATTTTTATAGACTGAGTTTAAACCGCACACTAAAATCTAACTTGTCAACCCTAAAAAATATGCCAAAATTTATTAAAATTGTGATTCGCAAAATAAAAAACTCCTTCGAAAGGATTGTATGAAATAAAATTAAAAAAAAAAATCAATTGCTTTGGTCATTTCCATAGACAGATTTTAAACCGCACTCTAAAAATCTAACTTTTCAAGCCTTAAGTATGTTAAAATTAATTAAAATTGAGTTTCGACAAAGTTAAACTCCTTCGAAAGGATATGATGAATAAAGTTTTCAAAATATTTAAATTGTTTTGGTCAGTTTTATAGACAGACTTTAAACCGCACATTAAAATCTAACTTTTGAAGACTTAAATATGTCAAAATTCATTAAAATTATGTTGTGCAAAATATAAAACACCTTTGAAAGAATATGATGAATAAGCAGACTTGTATTATGCAGTTTAGATATCCAGTTCTCATTCACAAATACATGTAAACGATTTAAATTGAAACAAAATACAGCATTCGTAATTCAGCCAAACCGTTTCTTTATATTCGAAAAAGATGTATCGAACAATTTGGAAACACACAAGAATAATATTATGTTTATTCGTTTTGCCTTAAAATTCCAAATATTTACGTATCCGTCATACGTGATTTACTGATTGATACAACACGTTATTGACGGATGCGATCAGTAAAATACGTTTACATCCGTAAAATACGTTTGCATCCGTAAAATACTACACATCCGTTATTCATGGATCCGTCATCGATCAGTGAAAAATCAGTCACCAATCAGTCAAAAATCCGTCATCAACCAGTCAACAATCCGTCAATAAGTAACGGCTACTAATACAAGGACTGTTAGTTGTCAAAGCGCCGTAACTCAAAATAATTTGAAACCAGTTTCTCCTTAGCTCTTAATAGAACTTGTAAATGTGAAAAAAAAACCAAACCGGAAGTGGACAAATTGTAGCTTTTTAATTATGTTAATTAATCCTTAGTCTTATTTTTTTTGGAGATTAAAAGTTTCATTTCTTATTATGGAAGCAGATAACTATACTTTTGCACCGTTATATTCATTGAATGGAACATTCATTTTTTTTCGTTGGAGTACCTATACCATAATCAAAATTTATGTAAGTGCTAAAACCAAAGAATAACTCCCTCTATCGTAGTTTTGTCCTTAGCCATATTTGATAATACTGATTATTCAGATTTTGTTTCAGTTTATGCATCTTAAACATTTTGAATATAAATTTCCTTTGTAAGGAGTCTAGTGCTGCTGAGGAGGAATTAATTTCCGAAATCGCTATACATTAAAATTAAAATTATTGCTGTTGGATTAAAGATATGTGGTATGGTTAAATGTTCATTTACCCATATTCGTTCGTTTTGCGATTGCAAACAACAGCTTACCTCCCCCCCCCTCCCCCCCCGGCAATTTCACCTTCTTTGCACTGGGAAAATTTACTTAAAATCAATTTTGATTGAAATCAAATTTTGAGAAAAAAATGGTGCATGCCATTTATCTTAGAGTGACTTTTTTTTTTTTTTTTTTTTTTGCAATATATGAATTAATTCTGTCAAGATATTTTAGAGATTTTATCATTTTCAAATACAGTCGATCATATTTGAAATGTCCACGTAACTTGTCAGCCATCTTGTTGTTGTTGTAAGACTTTTCCTTTAAGGGATCTAACTTTGTTCCAAATATAAATGAATTAAGTCAAGGCACCCCTGAGAAAACACCTGGACAAAAATAGGCGAAAGAAAGAAAGAAAGCGTAATAATAAAGATCACAAAGAAACGTACCAAAAACAACATGTCCGTCCCGACTATGGCTTGGGCGACATAATAATAAGAAACGCAACATAAACCCAGGAATTCCCATATAAGAATTCCAAGTTAAAATTATGAGACTTTAACAAGAACAATAAGTCTTTTTTTAACCTTTTTGGGGGCCATTTAGGGCTTGCTATATGGTGTGAGGTTCCTCACTGCGTTGAAGACCGTACGTTGACCCCTAGATGCTTTGTTTTGGGTCGTTTTAACCTGGATATGGGATGCTGTCTCCTTGACATTTACCCCATTTCCTTTCTTTTTCATATAGATACATGACAAAGTATTGTGTTACTACATCCATTCTCACTGATTACGTAAGCGACATACGTGTGATTGATACAATAGCATGTATGCTGCGTAGCTGGCATAACAGAAGCTCGCAGTTTGTTAAATCGGTGAATTTATATGCAGTGTGCATACACAGTGCCCAAATTATTGAAGGCACATTTCATTTTTGGATACATAATAACTTTTTGAATTTTAATTTCCATGAATTACTATGCAGTTTTTGTGGTAAAATTTTATGTATAATTCTTTCAAAATCCTATGAATATCAGAATTTTCTTACACAAAATTTATACAAGTCTTTGACTCTTGTCTTGAAATATTTCAATATCTACTCTAATTAAGTAATTATTCATTTATTTATTTATTTATCTTTGATGAAATTAGAGACATTGGCCAACAAAGTATTACACCAAAGTTTACTGGAAAGAACTTCTTCGTCAAAATAGTATGCAAAGAAATACGGCAGCCCTGTGACGGACAGTGCATTTTTCGTTCATATTGATACCATTTTTGCTTAAAACTAGATATAATATCTAAATAATTAATTGATTAACTTTCAAAGATGTCTTTTGCGGTTAAATGTTGGTAGGAGGGAGTCTGATCATGGAATCTCAAACTTGAAAAAGGGAATTCCAATCCCAAATTCCTTACCAAATAAATTAAACGTGCCGAAAATGACAACTCAGATCCCGGATCCTTGTTGGATTTAATATCTTATTTCTTTTTTCAAAATGCTTGTAATGAATAACATTATACCAAAGTTACTGAAAATTTAGTTTTGGCTTATGGCCATTTCGACAACTTATGTCAGTGAGAAAAAATTATAAATATTGGGAATCGAGAGAAATTGTGTATGCAAATTTTGGGGTCGATAAAAGATGAGTATGATCTGGGATTCCCGAAAAAAAAGTTTTTCAATTCTAAGTACAAAAAAAAAATGATACTCATGCAATTCCCGCTGAATAAAATAGCTGATCCTAGCTTCACTATATAAGACATTCTGTCCCTCAGTATTGCGCAAACTTGAACAATGTTTCATTAAAAGCTTTTTTCTTACCCTTGTTCTTAAATTATTTTCACATTTTTTTGCTACCTAAGATAATGAAAGACGTGTGATTTTTTTTCCTTTTTTTCTGTAAACTGCAAGAGATTAGATAACATAACCGATTGCCAGTATTTATAATTTATTTTTAATGAATAACGAATAATGAAGGTCACGTGTTTCGAAGTTGAAATACTGAATATGAAAAAAAAAATAAAAAATAATAATAATTACAAATGTGAATTCGTTTCATGGAAAATTTCAGTTATAACCGTCTTGATCTTACTATGAGGTATGATTAAAACTTATTGTTGAAGGCCCCATAGTGTCTTCATGATGAACAACAATAAAAGTCTTCTTCAATTGCTAAATTTTATCTTGTATTAGTAGATGCATTCTTAAGTTTAGATTGGACTTTGTCTCTCCTGCAGATTTAATGTAGGAAAGATAACAGGAAATACCTACAATCACTGAAAACCGAAATCAAATGCCACAATCCATCAGGGAACGGCACAAAAAATAATAAAAAAAAACCAATAAAACGACAAAAGACAAACATGGGCAACGATAGGAACTCGTTGTAGCCGGACTTGGTACTGGCACTAGCAAGAGCTAGCGGAAGGGCTTAATCGGTTTATGTGTAGCCAAAGCTTCCCTTTCTCTATGTTTTATATACATTTAACCCTTAGATGCTTTGTTTCTGTCGTTTTAACATGGACATGGGATGTTGTGTCCTTGACATTTATCCCATTTCCTTGCATATTTCAGTCATTGTGTACTTGTTCTTTAGAGAATTTCTCATATGGATGCACTATCACACATTCAAATTTTGTAGTTTTTTCTGTAATTTCCAATTGTTATTTTGACCACCTATTTATTGTGGCCAAGTCTCATGTTTTTATTATGCCAGGTTTTTTATTGGTTCGATGAGGAAACAATGGTTGTCTAAATGCTGTGATCGTCTTCTATAGGTTTTTTTTGTAAGGCATTTGAAATCTAAAATTTCAAAAAAAAAATGTTAAAATGTATAAAACCAAACAAAATCCGTAATATCAAATATAGCTACGATGGTGGGAATTAATCCTTCGATTTCAGAATTTACGTAAATTTAGATAATAGTAATTGAACATAGTGTACACATGAGATATTATCTCATGTACAAGTAAACCATATCTAAGAAAAATAAAGAACATACATCTGACATCGTCTATCAATATCACCAACAGTCCGACAAAGTCATATGTAGACGTAGTAGAATTATGTCAGCGACTGTCGGTGTCAATTGAAGTCAATAACAAACACACACAACATATTTTATAGATATTATCAGCCTTTGGCAGTCGTTTACAGTCGAAAAGTGAATGCCAATGATACGGACAGTCAGTCTTTGGTTCATAATGAATCCTTTTTAAACATCTTTGACTTTATGGTCTTCCAAACGTTTAGATTTTATCTGCACTGAAGAGACATAAGTTGTCGAAATGCGCATATGCAGAATCAAAATTCACAGTAACCTCGGTATTTAGTTATTTGTTACCACTGGGTCGATGCCTCTGCTGGTGGATTGTTAGTCCCCGAGGGTATTTACCAGCCCAGTAGTCAGTACTTCGATGCTGACCCGAAAGCCGATTCGATTTGGAACCTTACAATATCTAATTTTTGTAAATTTTGTTGAAACTAAGGAGTATCTCCCTCATGCAAAGCTCTGTCTTTAGCTGATTTTGGCTTCCTGTTTAGATCGTATTTGGTAATTTGTTCTCTATCAGTTTTTAAACATCTTTGACTTTATGGTCTTATAAACGTTTAGATTTTATCTGCACTGAAGAGACATAAGTTGTCGAAATGCGCATATGCAGAATCAAAATTCACAGTAACTTCGGTATTTAGTTATTTGTTACCACTGGGTCGATGCCTCTGCTGGTGGATTGTTAGTTCCCGAGGATATTTACCAGCCCAGTAGTCAGTACTTCGGTGCTGACCCGTAACCCGATTCGATTTGGAACTTTACAATATCAAATTTTTGTAAATTTTGTTGAAACTAAGGAGTATCTCCCTCATGCAAAGTTCTGTCCTTAGCTGATTTTGGCTTCCTATTTAGATCGTATTTGGTAATTTGTTCTCTATCAGTTTTTAAACATCTTTGACTTTATGGTCTTCCAAACGTTTAGATTTTATCTGCACTGAAGAGACATAAATTGTCGAAATGCGCATATGCAGAATCAAAATTCACAGTAACTTCGGTATTTAGTTATTTATTACCACTGGGTCGATGCCTCTTCTGGTTGATTGTTAGTCCCCGAGGGTATTAACCAGCCCAGTACTCAGTACTTCGGTTCTGACCCGAAAGCCGATTCGATTTGGAACCTTGCAATATCTAATTTTTGTAAATTTTGTTGAAACTAAGGAGTATCTCCCTTATGCAAAGCTCTGTCCTTAGCTGATTTTGACTTCCTATTTAGATCGTATTTGGTAATTTGTTCTCTATCAGTTTTTAAACATCTTTGACTTTATGGTCTTCCAAACGTTTAGATTTTATCTGCACTGAAGAGACATAAGTTGTCGAAATGCGCATATGCAGAATCAAAATTCACAGTAACTTCGGTATTTAGTTATTTGTTACCACTGGGTCGATGCCTCTGCTGGTGGATTGTTAGTCCCCGAGGGTATTTACCGGCCCAGTAGTCAGTACTTCGGTGCTGACCCGAAACCCGATTCGATTTGGAACCTTACAATATCAAATTTTGTAAATTTTGTTGAAACTGAGGAGTATCTCCCTCATGCAAAGCTCTGTCCTTAGCTGATTTTGGCTTCCTATTTAGATCGTATTTGGTAATTTGTTCTCTATCAGTTTTTAAACATCTTTGACTTTATGGTCTTCCAAACGTTTAAATTTAATCTGCACTGAAGAGACATAAGTTGTCGAAATGCGCATATGCAGAATCAAAATTCACAGTAACTTCGGTATTTAGTTATTTATTACCACTGGGTCGATGCCTCTGCTGGTGGATTGTTAGTCCCCGAGGGTATTTACCAGCCCAGTAGTCAGTACGTCGGTGCTGACCCGAAAGCCGATTCGATTTGGAACCTTACAATATCTAATTTTTGTAAATCTTGTTGAAACTAAGGAGTATCTCCCTCATGCAAAGCTCTGTCCTTAGCTGATTTTGGCTTCCTATTTAGATCGTTTTTGGTAATTTGTTCTCTATCAGTTTTTAAACATCTTTGACTTCATGGTCTTCCAAACGTTTAGATTTTATCTGCTCTGAAGAGACATAAGTTGTCGAAATGCGCATATGCAGAATCAAAATTCACAGTAACTTCAGTATTTAGTTATTTGCAAAACAAGAGTCCATGATCCTTAAATAGGTACAGTTATTAGAAGACTCGAAAGACACTATTTCCCCAGGTTTCATTCTTACATCAAGAAATTTACTGCTGCATGCTTGCAGTCTACCCATAGCAGATTGTTTTTTATCCAAGGTGAAGACAAATAGTGGTGTTGCTATGATGGTCATTTCTGCATTTTGGACAGTCCGAATTCTCTGATAAATGACGAGTCCAATCCTCCTCTTCATCACTTTAGATTATATTTTCTGAAAGATAAATGCAGTTTTTTAAACAGCGTTTGAGATAATGAATACAACAACAAGAAAACAAACTAATTCAACTTCCTTTGTGCAAAATTAAGATATTTAGAAATTACAAATTTTCTAGGCCTATCAACACTTAAAACAATTTACCATAATATAATATGAACTTCAGAAAAAAAGTGGTGCCTTATCTGGTACAGCAAACTAAAGTCATCATTCACAACCGTTTTTTTTAACTTAAGTCTATGTTTAAGCTAATGAGACATTGTTCTTTGCAATTGCAAATAAATGACACATAGTCTTCGGTTTCGTGTGATAAAGTAGAAAATATTAGAACGACTCGAAGGGTCCTGCAAAACAGTTTGCCATAGTAATGCCAAAAATTAAGTAGTAGGCAGATTAAATCCAATGACATAAGCCTAGGACATTTCACAATGTTGAAGCATGGTCCCTATTCAATGTCTCTCTTGTCTCTGCTTTGACGCTAAATTAATTTAAAAATCAAACAACAAAACAACGGCAGAAGAATACCGAAGGAACAAAGCACAAGATTACACAAATCAAAGTCCAGAGACAAGGCAAAAGAAAGAACACCAAAAGACGGAAGACCAAAGACACCACATGCCTACAAAACACTCGAACGTTTGTTTGTTACGGCTGCAACAGATAATGACAATTGTTGACAGTCTAGGTAATAGTTTTAAATTTATGCCAATGTCTGTATGTGATGTTGACAGTCATTGGGAGACAGATGTAAGTTTAAAGTGTTTGTCCTCGACTGTGAGCGGTGTTGACAGACAATTACAGGCACGGGGAATTTGCAGGAAGTCTTAGATCGTCTATCAATATCTCGAGCAGTCCTTCAGAGCCAATGACAGATTCAGAAAACCTAACAATTCACTAGACTGACAATTTTGAGTCGATGACAAAAACAGACTGTCATAATATTTCAGGCAACCCCGAATGCAGAAATATTACTATAGATAAAGATGAAATCCTGGCAAATCATAAATCGTTTATAGAGTCATTAAACGTATCTACCAGCGACAAATCTAATGCTTTGTCTGGTTTGTACTGGACACCCAAACTTGATAAGTGCCCGTACAAACAACGGTACATTGCCGGCTCTAGTAATTGTTCTACTAAAGAACTGTCAATTATCCTAACTAAGATCTTGACTGCTGTGAAAGAAGGCCAGCAAAAATACTGTTTTACTGTTTACTCTCGTAGTAGCATCAATCATATGTGGATACTCAAAAATTCAAAAGATCTTCTGAACGATTTGAAAACACGGTCAATTTCAAAGATCCACTCGTTGAAACCATTCGATTTTTGTACACTCTATACTACTCTCCCCAATTCAAAATTGAAAAAGTCGTTTGATTGATCTTATCAAGAACCCGTTTACTTACAAAAAAAGGACAGAACTTTATATATATAGCCTTAGCATATACATCTACCTATTTTACTAACAAAGTACCAAAGGGTAACACACAATACTACACTAAAGAACAGGTAAACAGCATGCTGGAATTTCTGATTGACAACATATTTGTCCAGTTCGGAAGAAAGATATTTCAACAGACAGTCGGCATTTCAATGGGTACAAATTGTGCCTCTCTCTTAGCCGACCTGTTTTGTTCACTTACGAACAACATTTCTGCAAATTGTGGTAAAAAAAAAATAAAATTTAAGAAAATAGACCCTTTAATTATTCTTACAGATATATTGATGATGTCTTGAATCTAAATAATAGTAAATGTGCCGACTACATTCTATTAATATATCCACAAGAACTCGAAATTAAGGAGAATACAGATACTGACCATTCTGTTTCGTCTTTAAATTTACTTCTGGAGTTTGACGAAAGTGGCAACCTCAGCACACGAATGACAAAAAAGACGATTGTAAATTTTCAAGACCTCAACAGTAATATTCCATCTTCCCCAGCGTATGGAGTATATATTTCTCAATTAATCCATCACGCTAGAGCATGTAGTAAGTATCAGGACTATACTTAGTCGTCATATAAGCGTGATGTTGATGCATCATTAAACATGGTTTATAACGCCCTGTCAAAAATGTTCTGTTTTGGGTTGTGTTTTCTTGATTCTGTCGTACGTTTTACGGATTTTCCTTATTGGTCTCTCCCTGTAATTGATTCGGACTTTTGTTGTCACCTTAATTCATGTATTACATGAGACAAACCAGTATATCAAATATCACTAAAACCCCACTTACACTACACTATATAACGCAAACGAACACCGAACGTATAAAAAATAAATCATATCTGTTTGTCTCCGTTGATATTAAGAATCTAACACCAGGGGAAGTGGGAGACAGGAGAATCTCAGACACCCAAGGGTAAGATTTCCAGTCTCGGACGAAGCTTGCTGAGTCCGAGATGATTGAAATCTTACCCAAGGGTGTCTGTGATTCTCCTGCCTCGCACTTCCACTGATGTTTGATTTTATTTCTCACTGTATTTACCCCAAATATACCACATTCAACACCAAAACATCGCCCCCTTTTCGTCTGTTTACTCAAGGAGTTATGTCCCTTTTTGTAACATCATCAAATCATGAATGTAGTCCCGAGCGCGCCATATTTTAAAAGACGATTTTACTCGTATTTTCTTGTAACATTTTACTTAAAATGATTAAACAATTGTATATTACGTAGATTAAATCCACTAATGATCACTTATGAGGACAGATGTAGACTACAGACCTTAATCTGCAATCATAATATATGCCGGTAAACTGCACGTGATTTTTTTTTTGTCTTAAATTTAGTGTAAGACAAGGAAATCTCACACCGCTAAAAATAAAAACTGCTCTGTCTGAAAAGTGAGAAATATGTTTGTCATCCGTTCTGCATCTGGTAAATACGGTACAAGTACGGTGATATCCGTTTTGTACGGTGAACATGTTCAAAACTTGGAACGGACATTTACCGCACACAATGTCCGGTGATTGCATGGTAGGTTTACGTTTTGTTTGGTTCTCATGCGTTGTATATACGTTATTCATTTGTTACTTGTACGGTAGATAAAATTGTTGAAACGGACTTTTACCGAAGAGAGAACGGATAAACCGTTCTAGTTCCGGACTTACAGCAGAGACTATCCGGACGAGCATCGAATAAAACGAATTATTTATAAAAATATATGTTATGGAGTGACCAAAATTAAATGTAATAAATAAAAAAAGGAACAGAAAAAAAAAAACAGATTTTCGACTTTATGGCTTAAACTATGACGGATTCGGACGGAAAACCTAAATGATGGTCCTGCCAGAACTAAAGAAACTCGAACCGATTAAGAGTAACAGATACTATCTAGTTGCCAGGTAGTTGGAGGCCATTTGGCCGATAATTTGAGCCATACTTTCTGTTCCCATATTCTAATCATTTGATGGTCTTTAGTATTTTTTACTTTGTATATTTTATCCCTTGGACCTTTTAAAATGTGGCGTACTTTTACCATTCTAACTTTGCTTCAAACGAATGAACGGTTGCTGATTATGTGGTCATCCAACAAAAGGTGCTCTACACTACTTTTTCTTAAAGTTACTTCTTTAATTTAGTACTTGCAAGAGTGATGCAGTGATTGTCGATTTGCATTTCTATTGTTACATTATTCTGACATATACCCAAAACATCAAAATAAAAAAAAATTGTCCCTTTTGCCGCCGTTTAAAAACGTTATAAGTGTAAAGCAGCATCCGCTACCACAGAGACTATAACTTTAACCCGTTCTTGGTCTTGAGCATCTTCACTGGCATTTTGGCCTTGGGACGTTTTTGAAGAGGGTTAACTGTAATCCGACTGTTCTTTTCTTTATCATTCTCTTGCTTTTTATTCCGTGACATAAATTTAATTGTTCAAGCAAGCCGAAATTATTATTTGTGAAAAATAAGTTTTCGAGCGTCCAAATTAAACAGGTATAGTCTTTTAAAAAACGATAGTTTTATACAGTACCCATTCAATTCGTTTTTACTCAGTCATATATTACACAAGACCAGCCCATATATAAAATATCATTGATTTACAACCCACAGCTACTGAAATACTGAAATAATAAAAAAAATAAACTTTACACGCTCACTTGGACGTGCAACTGAGGTCACATACAAATGTCATGTAGCAGCAGTTATATACTATTTAAGACCAACCAATATATTAAATATACTTGAATTACTTATAGTTGCTGAGAAACTAGCCTAATTACAAAAAAATATCATGCTCGCTTGACCGTGAACTTGAGGTCACAGACAAAAGTCATACAACAGACAATAATATTCTGACCAAGACCTACCCTTATATCCTATATCATTGATCAACTACTTATAGTTACTGATCCCAAACAACTAAACATGCTCACTGGGCCGTGAAATTAAGCCGGATAAAAAAGTCAAAGAACAAAAATCTTATAAAAAGCAGTAATATACTTACCAAGACCAATCCATATACCAAATAGCATTGACCTAGAACACAGCATGATTTTACAGCAGCATGTCGAACTTGAACAAAAGTAATGAAAATGATTAAGGATACAGTAATAAGATGAATACATTGAGGAGCTTGAAAAAAAAATCCATTAAAATTTGATGAAAAATATGAAAAAATAGTTTATTTGCCCAATTACAATTTGGTTCCTGTTATTGCAAAAAACTGCATCAAACAAAGTATGTGCCGAATAGGCGTCAGTAAATTTTACAGAAGGGTGTACAAGAATAACTCGCGAAATATCTGTCTACATATACTTTGTTTGCAAAATCTTTCCCTGCGCAACAAATGATGACGGCTAAAAAATTATACCCTCTGTAGAAATTGAATCGCAAAATTTTGTAACCATGTAAATTGCCCGCTGTATAATTATTCTACGTATCGTGTATCTCAGATTTGATTTCTACGAAAACATTTACCTGTGTCACTCATCCATAAAATAAAGGTCAAGGTAACCTGAGCAGTTGAATAGAAAAAGCGAAATGTATCACCTCTCCATTAAGCCAGGGTATGAACAACATTTAATATTATGTCAAATCTTGCAAGCTTGATTACATAAAATATATTTACTCTATGCAATGACATGATTTCAGATGACCAAACTCAAGCAACTGCGCCTACGACGTCAATCAAATCCACAGAAACTGCAAATTCATATCAATTATTTACAAATCAGTCAGAAACTCCTAATCAATATATGGGTTCATGCTCACAATAACCTATCTGATCCGACAATTGACCTCACTCAGTCAGTTCGTCATGACAGTCATTCAAAAAAGATTCTTACTATGAGGTATGAGTAAAGCTCGTTTTTGAAGGCCTCATGGTGACTTCAAGATGAAGGACAACATACGCGTTGTCCGTTGCTTAGTTTTACCATGTGTTTTTTTTTCAGACTTTGTCTCATTTGCTCTTACTCTATATCCCTTCGTTTGCAAATCTAAAAACTTGCAGTGACTATACACATCAGGAGATACATATCCAAATGCCAGATAGATAAAGATATGAGAGAAAATTCGACAACATTTTCCAAATAAGAATATTGCATAAACTTTGTTTATAATTCAGAGGTGTTTACAAAAATCTGATACTATCAGCAATCGGAACTATTTACTAAAACAAATTTAAAATAACAAATCATAACATAATTTTGGCAAGATCGTGAAATATAAAAACAGTAATGCTTTTTTTTATTTGGTTAACAATAGCATGACGATACAAATCTTGCGACTCCATTATATGTTTTTATCATTTACCAATGCTAAGAAAGGATTTAAAACAGTCTTACAGATGGACTGGAAAAGAGTTTTTACATATTTTTCTTGTAAACGAACACTTGCCCTGTAAGGCCTTCATCAGGCCATAATTAAACTATTATATATTCTCATCCTTGAAGTTAAAGTTATTAGGTATGGTTTAAATCCAGATCAATGATAAAAAGTGTATTTTGATGTTGGTCACTCGGGATATTAAAGAATACAGTTTGGCGTTTTCGAGTGTTATATTATATTAGACAAGAGGCTAAATATCAACAAGTTAAGTATATTAGAAGGAATACTTAAACAAAGAACAAACAGTTAAATAGAAAAAGAAACTTTTAATAAAGTTATGTGTCATCGACAACATGTCCAGTGCAAATTATGTAGATATATGTGCTCTAAATGTAAATGGGATGCGTTCTTTAGAAAAAAATCTTTAGAGTGATTGATTGGGTAAATAGCAATAAAGGGTCAAAAATTCTCTTACAAAAACACATTTGGATGAAAATTTACTAGAATAATGAGATGAACTACAACTATAAATTATTTGGTAGTCATGGTTTATCGTCTAGTTGTGGAGTCTAGATTTTGATTTAATAAATATATAACTTTTAAAGTTATAAGTGAAATTTCTTATTTAAAATTTCTTATTATGATTTGATATATATTTCTCTGCAATGTATATATGCTCCAAATTATTAACGAAACGAAATGCCTTTTTTAAACAGTTAATACATATCTTTAGAGGGCATGCAGTTGGTAGTTATCGGTGGGGATTTTAATAAACTCTAACCCAATTGATAGAAAAAGTGCAAATAAGAGCGTTCAATTTCTCAACCTGTTAATAGTTTAAGAAACAAACTTTGATTAAATTGAACAATTTAATAGATATTTGGAGACTTATAAATCCGAATACACAACAATTTTCGTGGCGTTGTTAATATTTTATTACAGGATATTGAGTAAATGAACATGAGACCATAACTCCAACTGTAGTAATATGGCCATTTCGGAAATTTATTCCTCACAAGCAGCACTAGAGCCCAAACAAAGACAATTCTCAATTCAGAGGAACTGATCTTCTACTTATCGGAAAAAGACGTTTTTGGTCGTGTCAATCGTTCGCGAATTAAACAAGCGGTGATACATTTCACAGATCACGAAAGTGTTTTTTTTAACTTTCAAAGGAAGGTGATTGAAAAGGAGAAGGTAGGGAAAAAAATAAAATTAAAGGATTCAATGAAAGGGGAAAACGATATTTTAGATAAAGCCATAGATCTCATTACATCGCAGGAAATGTATAAAGAAAATGCCAAATGTGTTAAAATTTGGTCGAGAGAAAAGTTGATTGAACTGGGGGAAAAATTATTCGTCTTTTTGGGGTTTAGAGTAAAAAAAAGAAAAGTAAAAAAATTAATAAATAAACTATTTAGAGAAAATGGAGATATTGTTGTAAGACAAAAAGTAACATTATGTTTAATTACAGAGTATTATGAATCTTTATACAACTCTTAGAATCCAGATGTTTTTGTTTCGATAGTTATATTTCAGACACTCTATTAGACAGAACATTAAATGATGACGAAAAGCAAATTTGTGAGGTTTAGTAACTGATGATGAATGTGCAGAGGCGATTAATAATATGAAATTTAATAAAGATCCGGGTTTTAATGGGTTACCTGTAGAATTTTACAGGATGTTTTGGGAAAAATTGAAAGATTGATGGTTTTAGTTCTGAATAAGAGTTACAATGACAAACTTTTATCTGTTTCACATCGTGCAAGTATTTTGTCGTTAATTTTCAATAAAAAATGACCCTTTCTCTTTGGATAATTATTGGCCAATTTCTTTGATCAATGTTGATTCAAAATTACTTTCATATGGCCTCGCACAGATATTGAAAATGGTTCTTCCAAAAAATCATTCACGATGAATAGACTTGATATTTAGAAGATAGGTTAATTGGTTTTAATTTAAGACAGATTCAAGATGTTATTGATGTATATAAAATTGAAGGGGCAATACTTTTCCTTGATTAAAAAAAAAACTTTGATACTTTAGAATGGGGGGGGGGGGGAGTTCTGTTCAAAATTTTAAGGCACTTTGGCCTTGGAAATTCCTTTATCAGATGGATAGAAACTAGTAGTTATAGGTTATGCATATCCCGTGGCCGCCGCCTTGCCGCGCCCACGGGATATGCATAACCAGTATAGGGTTATAGAATAACAAAAAAGTTTTAACACCCCCTCAAAAAAACAGTACACCGAAAAGAAAATAGTTACACAGAAAAAGCGATAAAAAAATTTTTTGACCCCCCAAAAAAATGACCCCTAAAAAATACCCTCATTTTAAGTAAAAAAGCCTTAAATTTCACAAAAGAAAAATTTTTGAGAGGTGGGAGTACATCGAATAAGAAAAAGATACACAGAAAAAGTTATAAAAAAAAATTGACCCCCTCCCAATAAAAAATAGCCGGCAGTACAGTGAGGAAAAAAAAAATTAAAAACTAGTCATCTGTAATTCTTCTTCATAAAAAGAACCTATAATTTTTTCACCTTTTAAATCTTTTATTTTATAAGTAATAGGGTTTGTATTTAAAACTTTTTCAATTACAAATATTTCTTTTGTCCATCGAGTTGTTTAACCCTTTTCAAATTGACCTTTCTTTTTTGTTATCCTCACACGATCACCTACTTTGAATTTAGGTTTTTTTGACTGGATTAAATCTTTTTCTGGATATAAATTTTTATACACTCTTGATTGGTTTTTAGATTTACTCGCTTCAATTGGTGTCATTTTAATTGAAGAATGTACCGTATTATTATAGTTTTTAACTAATTTATCCAATACATCATAATATTTAAATGTTCCAGAGGCAGTAAAATATCTATACATATTTTGTTTCATTGTTCCTAGCCATCTTTCCACTACACTAGATTTTTCTTCATTTTCGGTTGAATATAATTTTATGTTATTATCTTTTAACAATTCCTTTACTTGTCGATTAAAAAATTCAGAGCCTTTATCTGACCAAATATACATTGGTTTTCTTTCTTTAAATACTGTTTTAAATGCTTCACTTACCGTTACTCCTGTTTTATTTTTTAATGGAACTAACCAACCATATTTACTAAATACATCTATAACCGCCAATAAATATTTATAGTGTTTATTTTGTTTTGAGTATTTTTGCATATCTACCAAATCAACCGCCCATGTCTGATCAACAGAATGAACATAAACACGTCTCTTTGGAAAAACGTTTACAACCCTGCGATGTAATTCATCTGCTAATTTATTTGTTAAATTTGTAAGTACCATTTTTAAATAATAAAAAATATTTTTTTAAAAAATGACAGAAGGAAAAATCTGTAGGAAATGTAAAGAATATAAATATTTATATGAATATGATAAAAATAAAACAAAACCAATGGGTGTTAAATCTGCCTGTAAAGAATGTAATAAACCGAAACAAAGATTACATTATCAAAATAATAAAGAAAAATATAAACAATCTTATCATGAATTTATACTGAGAAATCCTACTTACTGGATTTTATATCAAAGAAAAACAATATAATTAAAATTTAACCTTACAAAATGAGTCCTAAAAAAAACAAAGTTTGTAGCAAGTGTAAAGTTAATAAACCTTTTAGTGAATATAATAAAGATTCATCTAACCGAAACGGTGTTAAATCCCAATGTAAAGAATGTAGATCAAAAGTTATTTCCAAACAAAAGAAAGAAAAAAAAATTAAAAGAATATAACAGTTCCTTATTATTAAAAAAGAAATCTATAAAAAGAAAACTGAATAAATATGAAGAAAAAATAAATAATTCTAAAAAGAAATCAAAAAATAAATATATTGATTTATACAATAATGAAATAGATAATCTTAAAAACATAGAAAAAAAAATAACCAGAAGAACAATAAAATATAAAGGAGATAAAGTATATGGAAATTTAAGATACTCAAGATTAAAGAAATCATATGAGGAGCAACTAAAATATAATAAAGAT
>MJUU01006898.1:0-21812 GCA_002080025.1 Modiolus philippinarum
AACTGTAGTGAATAACGAAACTTACATGTTTGCTTATTTTCGTTAGTCTCGTAGAAAGTACATGTAGTTAACTATGGCAAAAAGCCGTAGGTTTTCAAAAAACGTTTTTTGAAAACCTACGGCTTTTTGCCATAGTTAACTACTCCTCTTTTCAGGGGCTTTTGACATTTACACCCTTTTAAGCTGATAGTGAAAAAAATCGTAAGTCAATAAACATATTATACATACAGAAAAATGATGTGTTGCATATGAAAATACTTCAGTTGTCGCTTACATTCTTCATGTAGCGATGTTGCGTGTCATAACCAGTATTTCAAAATGTTTGAATGATAAACCAGTCATACTTTTATTTTTTCAATGTTGATTTTCATACTGTTGTTTTTCAATGTTTCTGTTTCATAAAATTTAAAGGAGTCTAAAGATATGGTACACGTTTTGTAAGGATATAAAATGCTAGCATTTATCAATCCATAACCAAAACATGAATCATATTGTGTTTTCTTTTTCAGGATGTCCACCATATCCTTCCAATTGCCCACAGCAATGTGGGGCATTCGATAACAACTTTTGCTTAATCTGCGATTATTCTGTTTGTAATAGTATGTATTTACTTATTATTATTTTTTTCCTAATTAATAAAAGCAAAAATTAACATCTACAAACAATAATGTGATGTCAAGGATCTGGAATACATATTTTATGGAAATCAAAGTAACCAAGCTATTCATGTTTATAAATGTTGTTGCTTTAATGTCCTATTGCGTGAAAGTAATTTGGATCTGCATAGGAACTAGAGAAAAATGTATTTTATTGCTTCAAGAGATTACAATACAAAGTCAATGAAACTGTATCAATAATATCAAGAATAAACCCGGAGACTTACACTTTTTAAATTGCTTACAATTTATGTCAAAAGGGAAATGTAGCCTCCGGTGTGTATATTGCTAAACTAATATCATTCTAGTTTGCATGAATATTCCCATGAATAAAAACATAAACTCTGAACTTGAACCAAAATGCGAAAATAAAACATAATGGTTAGTAGCAAATTATTATTAGAAAATGATTTTCTTCATGCAAAGCTCTGTCCTGATTTTGGCTTTACATTTAGATCGTATTGATAATTTGTTCTCTATCAGTATTTAAACATCTTTGAGTTAATAGTCTTCCTAATGTTTAGATTTTATCTGCACTGAAGAGACATGAATTGTCGAAATGTGCATATGCAGAAATTGAATTACAGTAATTTCGGTATTTAATTACATGTATTTGTTACCACTGGGCCGATGCTACTGCTGGTGGACTTATAGTCCCAGAGGGTATTCACCAGTCCAGTAGTCAGTACTTCGGTGCGTACCCGAGAGCCGATTCTATTTGGAACCTTACAATATCAAAATTTTTGTAAAATTTGTTGAAAACTAAGGAATATCTCCCTCATGCCAAGCTCTGTCCTTAGCTGATTTTGGCTTTACATTTAGATGATATTGGTTATTTGTTCTCTCTCAATATTTAAATATCCTTGAGTTTATGGTCTTCCAAACGTTTAGATTTTATCAGCACTGTAGAGACATAAATTGTCAAAATGCACATATGCAGAAATTAAATTTACAGTAACTTCGGTATTTAGTTATTTTCAATTGTAGCATGCAGAGCTCAAAACTTGACAGTGTTATTATTTTCAGTGACGCCACCACCAGCACAAACAGGACCAACTTGTCCAAGTATGTTTTGTATTCTACCATGTAACGGCAAATTTAAGAAAGATAAGAATGGCTGCGACAGATGTGAATGCGCTTGAATATTCATTGCAATTAAAATGGTATTTTATTGTGCTTTTGATGTTTTTATGTAAATGCCTTAATAAAATAGAGTTAAAAAAAACACTTCGAAACTTCATTTAAGTTGTCGAAGTGGCCATATGCGGGAACTAAACTTTCAGTGACTTCGATGTTGTAATCTTCCACAGGAGTTTTACGTGTACTCAAGTTAATCCGTTTGATTTTGCTCGATTTGATTCGGTAAATCATTAGAAATGATACCTAAAGACGTATTTATTGTCTACTTTAGTAAAAATCCTTTGCTAGAAAATCTAGTAACCTAATATGTATTGTAATGAAAATATAAAGGGATATGGAGTAAATGTACAAGGGACAAAATCCCTATCAATAAATAGAAAAATCAAGCAAATGGAACAACGCTTTGATTGTTCATCTTCATCTTCACCAAGAAGCCTTCGATAAAGAGCAAACACTCTTACCTCATAGTAAGTTCAAGTCGGCCCCTAGCACCGGTTTGAGCAGAATTCAAGTATATTCCGATTTATAGATGCCAGCCTGCTTTTGAAATTCCCTGAATGTCAGCATATTTTTTCCGAAAAGTCATTGAAAATCGACATCGTCATTTCATTAAAATACAAGATGATGTTCATCGTTAATCTAAATTTAATTCAAGTTATAGTCAGGGTATATACCGTGACATACTTTTGATGTTAATTGTATTTCCCTTGAAATCGCCTCAGGAAATATGTATTAGATACAAAAGAATCGACCAACGATTTTTCCTTTCATTTCTTGGTAATTACCACTGGAAATCCCACGAAAGTCATGTGAAATTTTAAGGAGAAATGAAATCCCGTGACTTTTTTAAAAGAAAATTGAAATGAATTTCCCGTGAATTTTCTGGAACCCATAAAAATGCTGTAAAAAAATCCCATATTTTCACCCCAGATAATCACGCGAATCGAAGTGCTTTTACCATGTTATTTATACATAAACTACCACCGAAATACATAGGATATGAGTAGCATAATAATATTCAAATAAATTTATATGAATTACCTCTACCTCGAAAATTATGCTAACTATTAAACTATATTAAACCTAGTGAAAATCCCGTGAAAAATAAATAGAGGATATTTAAATTATTCTAATGGTTAGCGCATGGGTTTACGAATCGAACGGTTGCCAGTTTGAATCCTACATCAGGACAGCTAAAAACGAACCAAGGAAAGGAGCAAGAACTTCTTTGTTAATGTGTATTGGACATTTTCAGCTGGTTGTTAATTTTTTTTTGAGGAAGTAAATCAGTTGCTAACGGTTTTTGACCATAAATGAACAGTTTAAGGCGAAAAACGCCGTTTGTTGTTAATCATAAAAATTGTTACTCGTTTTGTCGCTGTTATAATACTATTAGCTTTTTGGGAAGTCTGTTAATGAAACCCCTCTTGCCCCGCTGCTCATTAAAGTCCTCATGACTTTGTGATAAATATGCTGGTCAAAAATCTAACGAATTTCATGGGAAAATGGGGTGCCAATTTTCACGGCATTTTACAATTTTGAAATTTCTTGGACTAATTAAGAGGAAATAGCCCATGTATCACAATATTTTTTTCACGACGTTTTCATGAGTTAATCTTTCAGCATTTTATTACCACATTTCCCGTAACATTTCTGCGTATATATAATACTTCGATTTAAAAATAAAGTTTACATTAAAAAAATGAAAAAAACTGTGATTCAATACTGAAATTTTCATAAAACTATGTAATCCTTGCCCTATGTTTAATTCTGAATATGTTTTACGCCGAAAAAGAACCGTCACGCATGTATGATGTCTGTGACGTCAGTCTTGGACACAGTTGTGCGGACAAACACAGATTTACGACAGGGCACAGCTTTGAGTCTTACTTATTGTAGAAAATATCCTGGAAAACAGACAATCAATAAAAATTTGAAATAATAACTTTTAATTAAAAGAATGGCGAATGTTTGGTCACGGCTAATGATTACATAATTTAATGGGGCTGCCAATGAATACTTGTACGCTGCAGCCCCAAAATAAACAACTTAAAATGTTATAATTTTTCGGCATATTTTAGAAGTTAAATATTCAGCACAACAAGTTTCTTATTTGAATATGCCTTCAATATTCAGCACAACAATGTTCCTCAATTCAATTTTCAGCACAACAAGTTCCTTAATTCAATATTCATCACAACAAAATTCAATATTAAAAACAACACATTTCTAGTTGATCAAAGTTCAATACTGAACACAACAAAATTAAATACTTGACCCTTGGAACAGAGGTCAATTTTTGATGTTGCGCTTCGCCAATAGTCGCGGTCTGGGAAATGTCGGAATGGTCATTTTCCATACAGCGACTATCGCCACAGCTGGGGGGGGGGGGAACATCAATAAATATAGTCGTGCCAAACATACATGTTTCACATTAAAGTGCCTCAAGTGTAAATAAAATTTCTTGTCACGGACATTTTCTAAAGAGCACCTTGTATGCTATTTAAGAAAAGCTCATTTCCTACTGTTGAAATCTGACCACAACAACTCATGCGACAACTTAAGGTCTGGGTACTTAATTTATCCACCACTCAATCTAATAGCTTCAGTAGCTGCAGCATTGTTAAGCCTTAATCTGCAGCGGTCCACAGCTTTCTCATTTGTTGAATACCTTTTTTCTTGGAAGTATTTGAGACCATATAATCTTGGTATCAGGCATAATTCGCCTTATATCACGTAATTGTACTCTCATAGTATCACGGAGATCTCCGATACCAGTTATCCCTAAATCGTTACCCCCACAGTGCAGTATTGATACATCTGGCGAATCTTCGAAAACCGACAGTGTCCTAAGTTTTATACTTGCCTGACCTAATTTCTTGTTACGGTATCCTTGCCACCAGATACTTATCCCAGCCTTTCCAAAGATAAATTTGCCCCCCAGGCCTACTTCTTGCAGCCAACCAAGAATTCTTTACAATAGAAGATCCAAACTGTGAAACCTGAAACAATTATTCAGCTTATTTCAAAGACATAACAATCATTGGGGGCGAATATATGATTTATAGGCATACGATTTCCATCTCGCTGCCTCCTTAATGCTTTTGTCAGAATACCCTGCCATAACCATTGCTGTTGCGGCCCCAATTCTGAAAGAATGTGTTTTAAAAGAACATACATGGACACCACTATGTTTAAGCGTCTTTTGCAACATAAAAGAAAATTGATATCGTGATAATAGAGAGCCACTGAAATGGCAAAAAAGCGGACCGTTCACTTTAGGCCTGACTTCAAGATATTCGGTAAGATTTGAAACTGGACATAATAACCCACCTGTCTTTTCAATTTCAACAAAAACCCCTTTACCAATTTGATCGGTCTTAGAATAACGTAATTTTATAACAAAACTATCAGGTTGTGCCTTATATTGGACATCTGTGTAGCACACTATATTGTTATGGTTTCTTCCTTTTGTTGTTGTTATTTCTCCAACACGAAAAAGACCCGAGAATGGCAATGTAAAAGCTGCTTTGAATAATTTCACTTCAGAATTGTTATAGCATATACCTGGTAACATTGTAACAATTTCGTGTAAAATATCTGGAGTAATGGGTAACCTACTGTCAGATCTAGGGTTTATCCTTTTCAAACCCTCTAGTACTTTATGGACAAGAAAATTATTTGTGATATCTAAGAAACCTAAAATTTTACATTTGTAACCGATTGAAGAAACATAACACTGGGCAGTTTTAGCTTCTAATCCTTGCAGGGACAAATATGCTACAAATTGCACAACTGTATCTAGAGCGGGTGGCCAGATGTCATTTATTTCGTGACTCTGAAGAAATCTGTGGAAAGCCGAGAGTCCCAATTCATAAGTTTTCCTAGTGTTCGCTGACGATGAGTTATAAATGAGTTTCTCTTTTTTATGTTGCAAAGTAAGTGGAGAAAATGGGCCGGTACTTCGTCTGGTTTTGGCTGTGCCAATGGTGCCAGTCTTCTGAATCTCTCCCATTGCTATCGAGAAATAGCATTCGCAATATTATTATGAGACCCCGCAATATGTTTTGCTCTAAAAATGATATTGTGTTCTAAGGTATACAAAACGAAAGGCCTGACCAGAGACATCACCCTTTTGGATTTCGAAGTCTGGGAATTAAGTATGTCAACCAGCGCGATGTTGTTAATGTTAAACATTATTTTCTTATTTTTTAACCTGTTTCCCCAAATTAAAACGGATAATACGACCGGTATTAACTCTAAAAATGTTATGTCCCTGAGAATGCCCAATTAACCCCACGTCGCGGGCCGACCCAAATATACCCAATGACCATTGAAATATGCCCCGCATCCCATCCCTTCGCTACCGGCACTGTCTGTACACAATTGAATAATATCATTACATGTCCAAACTAAATCCGGAAAATATGTGATTCCTTCATATGATTTCAGGAATTGTAACCAAACTTTGATATCTTCTTTTACCGCTGTGTTTAACTTTATACAATGGTGAGGATTCTAAGCATGTGTCGTTAAATCGTAGAAACGCCTATTGAATGCTCGAGCACATCGTTTGGTTTTTCCGAAACATTTAGCGAACCGACAAGAGATTGTAGGTTTTAAGCAGTGTGCGTGTTTGTTTTAATAAATACTCTGAATCCGCAACTAAAAGGTCGTGTTTTTCTTGTGGAATGCGAATTGCCATTTCGTCTGTATCAATTTCGAGGCCAAGGAATTTTAAAACCGTTACCGCTATCGGAATACCCAATTCATTACAATTGGCCGAGACACAATCCATTAGTTTTTTACACTGACCTGACCGTTCTATACCAGCAAATATAAAATCGTCAAGATAGTGGTCTAACGTACTCAGTCCGACCTTTTCTCTACGAGCCAACGTAAAAATGTGGAGAATTTTTCGAAAATATTACATGATATCGCACATCCCATCGGAATACATTTGTCTACATAATATTTATTGTCAAATTTGTACCCGAGTAGGTCAAAATCTCCTGGGTGAACCGGTAACAGATGAAATACACTTTTGATATCAAAACACCAAATTCTGCTAGTTTACCGAGTTTACTTTCTATCAAATGAGGTATACCGGACTGTGCAATGTTCGTTGTCAATAAAATAATTAATGCTAGTATCGGGAGGATATGAAAGGTGAGTAATGAGTCGCCAAGATACCCCATCAGACTTCGGACAACGCCTTTTGGGGACACTTGTAAATCTGTCAAACGGACCAACGATTCTGCCTAAATCAACTTCTTTGTCAATTTTAGTTTTCAATACGATTTTCCTGTGCCGATAATAAATTTGGACTTTCTCTATGAATTCTCGGGCGACAATATTTCGGTCTAAACCCCTTCAAAAACCCTTCAATTAACTCCTGAGCCATTTCCTGTAATGGATAATCTTTTAAGTAAATTATAAGACGCTTTACAACAATAGGCGATTTACCTAGGGCCCATAAATCTTGGAACTCGTTATCCTGTGAAACGTGTGGTAGAATAGCTTGTTCTGGGTCTGGTACTGAATTCTGATCCAGCGGTTTGAAAGCCAATTGGCCCTCTGGGACGATTTTGTAAAGTATTTTGATAAGTACATGCTATGTATGGGTGGAAACCAGAACATTTTATACATAAATTCATCTAAACAAACAAAAAGGATTTTAGATAAAAGTGTTTTTGTTAAAAATTTGAGCGAAGGATAATAATCATTTGGTGACTTCTGTATTGCGGAACTAGTGATTAAAATTTGGTGGGAAACTGAACTCCTATGAAGTTTTCAAAGCTTCACAAGAATAAAAATTATTTAACTATTTTTTTCATGAGGCTCATAAAGATGCATAAAATAAAATAATAAGAAAAAGGTTAATCGGGGGGTCAGTGCAAAGAGCAAATTAAAATGTTTTAAATGGAATAAAATTAAAGGAGTCCGAAACTTTAAGAAATGTCTCAACATGACAAAAATATCTTTTTGTGTTACCATTAGACGTAAGCTATTAAATTCCTTTTCTGTTTTGTAGGATATTCTCTCTTCGGGTTAATCTTTACGTGATTTTTCTTTTACTTTATTGTTATTGTTCTTGTCAATAAAATGTTGAAATGTTTGGATTATTTTGTTTTGCCATAAACTTATTCTAGGGATATGTAGATAATAAATAAAAGTCTTAGCCAGAAATAATTTTTAAGGCTTTGGCCAAAGGAGACAAATTACACAATTGAAAAAGTTTGAACTACCCAACGTCTTGGGTACAATTTGTAATTCAACAAAAAGGCAGTTCCTTGTATGTATATCCCTCCTGTTTATAGGAGCATCGTCGTATCAATGTACGTAATATATGACTTCAGGAGGAATATTTAACAAATATGCACCAGATATGTTACTGTAAGCACTGCCTCCCCAAGTTCTCCAGCAATTGACACAGGATTACTTACGTGAAAGAGTTGTAAGGTTGAGGAATTGTGACCACATACATGTACATACAAATCCGGTATTACTATCCACAGGGCTAAACATATGCAATAACAAAATAAAATATATAATCCAAAGAAAAGATCTCCCCGTAATTCCCTCACAAAATAAGGCAGAACAGGAATTCACTCTATCTAAGATAAACAGATGCGCTGTTGTATTGACAGTGTACTGGAAAGCGGAAATTCAACCGAATTATCAGAGGAACAACTGTAAACCACAGACTTCATGTACATGAGAGGTCTGCCTTAGAATTCAATCAATATAGCATGGGCTGACAGTCCTTTTTGGCATATCTTCTTGTGGTAAGACGTCCTGAAATCTTTATTTAAATTCAAACAGATGCAAGATGTGCGTAGCCATGTACACAATGTTACACAATAATACTGTTAGATATTATCACAGTATAACACTATAAGAAACGTCGGTCAGTT
Organism: Modiolus philippinarum; assembly: GCA_002080025.1. Classification (NCBI taxonomy): domain Eukaryota; kingdom Metazoa; phylum Mollusca; class Bivalvia; order Mytilida; family Modiolidae; genus Modiolus; species Modiolus philippinarum. The sequence goes on from MJUU01006898.1 coordinate 8,714, forward strand.
ATCTCCTTGTACCAAGTTGCAAATATGTAGTTATATATGGTTAAAGTAGCGACAAGTTTAGTTTTTCTAAAAAGCAACCGCCTTAATTTTAGCCTTTTTTACTAATAAAGATATATGATATGTAGTGTGTGTTTGTAAGTCACTGTACTGATGTTCGATTTAGGTCAACAATCCACACAAAATGATATCAAGATAGAAACGGGCTGTTAAGTGTTCATATAGACTCCAATTTAAATTGTGCTCAACGTTGGTGACCATATGTTGCCATTGGTTTAGGCGCGGACCACTTGATTTTCAGGGATATATAGTTAGCACATATCTCCAGTAATCAGATAATTTGAGTTATGTGTATATCGTTAATCTTTCAGACCTGAAAATTAAAGTCTTAAGTTCGAAATGGGGCAAATGACCTCCCTAAGTAACCGTTACTAAAAGCCATTTCCTGTAAAATATGCCCTTTAAAATTTGTTTTCATTATCATGTCAAACAGAATAATTAACACTTAACCGTTGGAATTTTTCATTTTTTAGTAATGATTTAGGTTGACCGTATGCAACATATATATAGCAAAAATTTCTTTAAATCGAAAATTAGTAAATTATACTTCATAAATGTGTTTCTGATAACAGAACAGTAATCGTAAAATTTTGAACTGAATAAATGCCTTCTTCAAGATTTGGAAGCATGTCTCTCCTTCTCAAAGTCATTTCATTATACACTATCTACACTATACCATTGAGTTCGAAACGACCCACTATGATGATTGTTAATATGACCCAGCTTTGTTTTATTACGGGATCGTTGAACATACTTTACATTGTTCTAACTTTAGACCAATGAAGGAACAGAAAACCATTTATTTCATTTGCGATTGTCATTTTAAGCCCATACAAGTTCAGAAAGTATTCACCCCAGGCCAACTTCCGGCGACTGATTATTTATACCGGTTCCCGGAGGAGCCGGTAATAATTTTAATTTGAATATCAAAGGAATGTATTGATATCCTAATTAAAATTATCTCCTTTTTAACAATACAAAACTAACTTGGCACAGGGAGATAACACATCGATGTCCCCCATTCTCATTTGCACTTTTCACTAAGTTAAACATACTAGTTAGAAGGCCAAGGCAGAAACATTACTACATTATTTTAACATAAACAGGAATGCGGTGTGAAGATACTAAACGAATTCCAAACTATTGATAAGAACAAAGACAACTAAAAATATATTTGAAAAAAGGACATACACAACAATGTACTCATTTGCGGATCCATAAATGGGGTTTACCAAAATTTTGTGTTGAATTTGGGTCACAATTGAAAAAATGCAAAATAGATTAGAATTGCTCCCTTTTAATGGAACCATTTGAAAGCGCCATTCCCCTTTTTCGTAGTCTGGATGTTGTAGATGAAAAAAAATGGTTTACTGTTTATCGGTTATTTTCTGGCAGATTCCACGGAAAACAAACGTATTTTATTAAACTGTTGTTAAAAATGTAAAAACTCATAATAAATCCAGAAAAACGGACGTAACTTACATTCTTTACGTCATAGGGGATATTGATAGGATATTTTGCATGATTCCGTTAAATTGGCTTTGGGATCCTATGATCTGATGATTTCACAGGTAAATTATTGCAGTTGGAGTTAACATAGGTTTTATGGTCTCATGTCATTTACTCCATATCCTTGAATATTGGTCTCTCACTAATACTACCGATTTCTTTATGCTTTACCAAATCCTTCGAGAAATTTTTTGAGTTTGATTTTTCTCGCAACAGTGTTTTACCAGGGGACTAGGCTCTTTGAGCTAGCCGGTGAGCACTCTTTGACCCATGTTTCTAAATTACGTTGTGTCTTATTCTTTCCATCTCTAGATTGTGGTCATGGAGTTAGTAATCAACTTATATTGGTTTTTATTTGTGCTTTTATTATATAATAGGGAAACGGGATAGAGAAAAGGTGAGGTTTGGGTACCTACATACCGGTTTAACGCTACCGCTAGCTCTTGCTAGTATCGGTAGATAGTCCGACTGTCCCGAGTTCTATCGTTGTCTAAGATTTGTCTTTCGTCTTTTTATTGGTTTTCTTGTGCAGTTTCCTGGTAGATAGTGGCATGTGATTGTAATTTTCGGCCATTTTAAGTGTTTCCTTTTATCTTTTTTCCATTGATTGTCTAGGAAGATCCACAGACGATATATTATTTGCATTGCCTAAGAGGATCCATAAAAACAAACGGATTGTGCAAAAATCGAGAAGATCGCAATGTTTTTCGATCTTAAAATGTATCCTTATCTTTATGTTACCATTTACATTCAGAAATGGTGTAAAGAATGAATAAGTTGCAGGTAAGAAGTTAAATGAAAGAAATTAGAAGTTAGAAGTAAGAAGTTAGAGGTAAGAAGTAGAAGTAAGAAATGCTAAGTTAAAAGTTGGAAGTAAGAAGTTTAAAGTTAGAAGTAAGAAGTTAGAAGTAAGAAGTAGACGTTAGAAATGACAAGTTAAAAATTGGAAGTAAGTGTGAAGCAAAAAGTAAGAAATTGGAGGTAAAAGTTAGAAGTAGAAGTAAGAAGTAAGAAGTTAAATGTAAGAACTTAGAAGTAAGAAGTTAAAGATAAAAGTAAGAGTAAGGAGTAAGGTGGTAGAGGTGAGAAGTTAGAAGTAAGAAGTTACAGGTAAGCAGTTAAATGAAAGAAGTTAGAAGTTAGAAGTAAGAAGTTAGAAGTAAGAAGTTAGAAGTTAGAAGTAAGAAGTAGAAGTTAGAAATGCTAAGTTAAAAGTTGGAAGTAAGAAGTTAAAAGTAAGAAGTTAGAAGTAAGAAGTTACAAGTAAGAAGTAGACGTTAGAAATGACAAGTTAAAAGTTGGAAGTAAGAAGTTAGAAGTAAGTGTGGCTAGAATTGGGAAGTAGAAGTTGGAATAAAAAGTAAAAAGTAAGAGACTAGAAGTTAGAAGTAAGAAGTTGAAAGCAAAAAGTAAGAAGTTACAGTAAGAAGATAAAAAGGTAAGAATTAAGACCCAAGAAGTAAGAAGTCGGATCTTGGAAGCTACCCTAGTGATCATAGTTTGTTGGATTTCATGGGTTTATTTTATTAAACTATTGCTTATGACATATCTGTTTCAAAGAGTATCTTGAATCTAGCGGACTCCGAGGCAATATTAATTTCTTAATTATTCTTTCAGAATAATTACTAATACTCTTAAAAAATGACTTCAAAACAATTATGAAGAATATTATGGTAAGGCTTCATAGTCACATTTAACTTCTCTTCGTGAAAGGACTAGAAAGGCGATTTGAATGACTGGATGAAGGACCTGCAATTCAATTTGACAATGTGATGTCTCTTTTTTTTTCTTTTTTTTATGCATTTTGTCTCGTTTGATTGACTTGTAACATCCGAACGAAACAATTTATGGTGTGTACAATGTTGAAATATGCAGAGAGAATAAGAGTACTATAAATTATAGAGGTACATGAATATAATATATCGAAGCTGTGCTGTATATATTCGCCTAATTGTCATGTGTTTTCAACACATTGCTGCTATGTCGAAATAAAATGTCGTACGTGTATTTAAAAAAAATCATAATGAAATTAATAAACTCGTAATTAAACAAGTGATTGAAAACCGCTCAGGGTCATCTTAAATCCACTGCATTTGGTGGCCATTTTTCTTTTTCACGTTTTCTACTTCCAGTTTAATATCCGCCTTCTCGACTTCGGCTCGTGTGTTTACAGTTTTGCTCTGTAAAATGTCAAAAGCTCTAATAGGTCGCGTTTTGTCTGGATAGTTATGGTTATAACCTTATAAATTATCATTTTTCCGTCCTTGTCTAATTAACTTTCCACTTCTTACTCCCTTTGTCAAAGATAACGCTCCTTGATATGAAAGATACCTACCCTAAAACATGTCAACATAATGATAGGAAGCAGGTGAACGTTAATACATAGTATGTATGTTACTATGATAATGGTTCCAATCAGGTAAGGGATGATTATCAACACAGCGATGTGATCTGGAGATTAAAACCAAGGCTAATATTTATGATGAATAATTTTCATCTTGTCTGCTTTTGGTTTTTATTTGTACATTCTCTCGGTAAGTAATAAGTTGACAAAATCATGTTACCAATTCAACCTTTACCAAGATAGCTGTACTATAATTTTAGATAAAAAGATCGGGTATCAATATTTGCATATTAAAAAGACCTTTTTTAATATCTTATCATCGCTATTTTCTCATGTACGGAAAAAATAATTAATTTGGTTTTAAACGACCAAATATATTTTTTCTAAATATTCTCTTTTTTTTACCCCGTCAAGTCCTGTTTCATTTTTAGAGTATGGGGTATGTGAATTCAAGCCTATTAAATACAAAATTTGCAGGATATATGTCATTATCATCAAATAACTATAGAAAGGATAATTGAGTTGTTATTTTATTATCTTACCATGGATTCACCGTGTCCCCCATAACACTATCGGCCATTGTATTAGTCCTTTTTTTGTTGGGTAACGGATGATGTCCATCGATTGTAAGAACATTAGGTCAGTTAATTTGTGTTTGTCGACCATCAGTAAATGGAAACATTAAGTCAGCGTTGTTCAGCATTGTGCAATGGGTTCCGCTTAAACCTTTGCTTGGGGTCGTCTTGAACTAAATTACTATTAATTATGTGCAAAGCTCATTCGTTAAGGCCTCATAGGGACATCAGAATGAAGAATAACAATAAACGCGTTGTTCCGTTGCTTGGTTTTACCATTGTTTTGTACAGGCTTTGTCTCGTGTGCATTTACTCTGTATCCGTTCATTGCTTTTTTATGAATATGGGATGTTGTCTCCTTGACATTTACCACATTTCCTCTCTTTTTCATATATAAAAGAAAAATTATATTTCGACATTTGATAATTTGAGATTTGTTTGAACTATTAATTATATAAATTAGCGATACATTGTAAGTTATATATTTTCATAAAAATATGTATTTTAGGTTATTATCATAGAAGTTCTTTTTCAACGAGGGATATATCACAGTGTAAAACTATATATATGTGTCCTACATTCTGTTGGATTTTAGAAAAGGGATGTTTTATATGTAAATGTGATCGTGAGTATATTATATAGATTTGAGTATTTTTTATAAATATTATCGTAAGTATTTCATGTAATCGTGACCATGAGTATTTACGAGTAAATGTGAACTTGTGTATTTTTTTTTAATGCTATATGTAAATGTGATCATGAATATTTTTATGCAAAAATGACCGTGAGTATTCTTTGTTAAGAAATCGTCAAGATTTTGGGTATATGTGACCGTGAACATTGTATGTTAAATTAACTACGAATGTAAAATGAGGATATAACGTGAAAAATCTACAATGAACCTCTTTTTTCTGATAACAAAATGACCGAAACGAAATTTCAACAACAGAAATCAAAATTTCATTTTACTTTTAAAGAATCAACAACGAAATACATGACGGAAGCCATAGCCAAGATGAAAAACGATAATAATCCTATGAAGCAGACAGGAAGTCAATATATTCTTGACAAATTACCAGATGGGAGATCGAATGGACAATGGTCTGCTGTGTCAAATCAGAACAGTATGTTCCCTGGGATGGGAAATTTAGCAGGCGTCTTTTCCTTTGGTGGACAAACATCGTTAACGGATGGAACCAACGGTCTCAGTAACAGGAAAGGAATGATAAGTGTCAGCAAATCCAGTTACTCCAGTAAGGTTGTCTTATGTTAAACTCTGTATAAATTTGTTTTATATTAAAACGACATACAATATGTTAAACTCTGTATAAATTTGTTTTATATAAAAAAGGACATACAATATGTTAAACTGTGTATAAATTTGATATTTGATCAGATTGTCAAAGTCAATAACAAAAAACCGAGGTGACCGTAAATTTAGTTTCCACATATGGCAATTTTAACGTCTTATGTTTCTTCAACGCAGATCATATCGAAACATTTAAACATCGAACATTTGTAAATCAAATACAGAACGGACTATCCAGAATCTTTTAAAAAGGGCCAAAATCAGGAACGGCCATAGGTACTCCCTAGTTTTGAACAATATTTTCTAAAATTTAAATGATTGCATGTCTCCCAATTAAATCGGTCTTTCGGGTCAACACCAAAGTATTGGTTACTGGGTTGGTTAATTCCCTAAAGGGCTAACAGTCCATCGCTAGTGGCATTGACCCAGTGTTAATGAAAACAAATTAACTATATTTCTGTAAATTAAGTTTCTGTAAAAAAAATTAACAAGTACAGTGTAGAAGATAATATCAATTTTAAAAAAATATATTTAAGTCGCACCTCGCCTAAACAAATAAATCAAAACTTTGTTTGTTAGGAAAACCCATACACCGACCCTTTGGATAAAAAGCAATAATCTTTACCCTACATGACGGTATATGCTGCTTTGATTGTTTGACAGTCTTAGAAGATGTCGCTGTTGAAGAATAGGGGATCAAAACTATATCCTACACGACGTGCATAAAGTGATAGTTTATTGAAATGTTCAAATAGCCAAATATTCCATAAATAATTTATTATTGGATTTAAATCAATAGACAATTTATCCAATATGAAAAAAATAGGAAATGGGGTAAATGTCAAGGAGACAATAAACCATCTCCAGGTTAAAACGACCCAATACAAAGCATCTAGGCGTCATCGTACGGTGTTCAACACAACGAGGAACCTCGCACCATACACTAAGCCCTAAATGGTCCCTAAAAAGTAAAGAAGACACCAATGGAAACAAACCACATCCAATAGTAAAACAGACTTTGTTTATTGAACTTTAATTGCCTATGAACTTTTTTTTTGTTGATAATGGTATGTTATAAAGTGAAGAATTGTACTATGATACAATTAGTTCTTATTTTACCTTAAAACTACTGAGTCTTCATTCAGTGTATTGCGTTACTTCTTGAAACACACGTACAGCATAACAAAATTAACTGTTTACTATGCAACTTGAGTATTTTTTTTTATTCTACACTTGGTGTTTGTTAACGTTATTGGTATTAGACTTTGGTCTCCTATTTCGACTACTTCTTTCTGACTATTTTTGGATTATTGTTTTCATAATAATTCGATTCTAATGCTGCTAACAAGTATTAGCTTTCCCAAAAGCTAATCTGACGTCAGTATTCTTTTACCTAGACAATAAAAGGTATATTTTGTTTGATGATTTACCAGAATTTCCTAGCTTCATATTCGTTACGGTAACCAAACAAAACTCACAATATAATTAAACAATTGCGGTTCTCCTGATCTATAGGAAGGACATACTTAACAAACGAACTGGTTTCTTTGTCTTTTATTCCGACAAAAACCAGTATTATATAAAAGTAACTAGAAAACACGAGGGGACTTTATAAACATAAGTGGATGATATAAATCGGATAATAGTTTTTATGAAATAAAAACGATACGCTAGGCTATGGAATAGCCTTGGATAGAAAATTGCGTGTTTGATTGACAAGGGTGTGGTGGCTTATGATGTACTTGGCTTCGAAGCATAAACCTTTTACAACACACACAAATCACATGCAAATAAACACCGGTAGCTCTTTATTCTTCCGCAAAAAACGCAATTCTATCTCTTTCCACCTTTCGTTCTCCATTGCCTAAGTATCTCCACAAACTACAATCACGCTTTGTTTAACACAATTGAAAAGTCTTTTATAGTATTTGTATATTATTGATTATTGCACAATACCTAATCTTTATTTATTAACTTCTGGTTTTAAATTTATACATTACTGTTCTTATTCTTTTTATCATATCTATATTTATAAATCTGGCTAAGCGATATTGCAATACCAATCCCATCATCCTCTGCAAACCTGTTCCCGGCCAGTACCACCTATAGTAAATGTTCATAATACTTTTCCACTTCCACAAGGAAACAGAAAAATTAAACCCCGCCCCGTTTTATCAGGACGAAACTGGACGCCGTTTTGATTTTCGAGAAACTGAAATTCCTATTGGTATAACACCACTAATTCAGTCCCCCATAGACTCCCATGTTAAATTGTGCATGTTTGAAACTTTGTAGAAATTTTACTAAAAGTTTAAATAAAGTGACTTCTGTCTCAACTTAAAAAGACATCTTTCAGGAAACTCTCATGAGAAAATCAACCCCCTTAACTTGCATATAAGAAAGAACTGGTTCCCGGCAGTGAACAACACAAGGATCGGTACTTCCTGCTTGAATTTTACAGAAAAAAATACTCCGCCGCCCATGCTTATAAAATTTTTATTTCTTGAAGAAATTATGTAAATTTAGGCTCAAAAGGAGCCTTACAGTATCAACTGTCCAATTAGATAAGATTCAGCTGCCAACATCTTCAATATGTAACAAAATAAACACTATATTGGAACTATATCGTCTCCTATAGGGACTTAATTCACATATGTGCCCGACTGGTTTCCGAATTAGTGGTGTTATACCTATTGGTCAATAGTCTTATGCGCATGCGTTCTCCTCACTGCGCAAGCGTACTCCTCACTTCCCCCCAAGAACTATCTATAAAGCTAGGCTATTCCATAGCCTAGCTAACTATTTATATGCCAACGATCGCAAGTGTTAATTTATTAATTTGCAAATATATTGTCGTAATCATAAATTAATTAAATGAACACGTTACACTTAAATGACCGTCATGCAATGCAAAAATGAACGCTTTACCGAAACGAAATGCTAGCATGGAGGCCTTACCGGATGTGCTTTTTATGATGACGCTGTGACGTCAGAAAATACAAGATACTGTTTGAAACACGTGCACAACATAATAAAATTTATTATTAATAATTCAACTTGGACATTTTTGTATTTCTACAGGAGATGACCGCTCGTTATTCTATCTTTGAATGCATAAATTTATTTTTTATTGGTTTTATTGGGTCCGTGTTGTTTATTTGTATGTGTGTCTTCATTTTTCTTTTTTGTACCGTACTCAAGTGGTGTCATTGTTTCTTAGTGTTTCCGATGTTGCCATTGTCCATGGATTGTTCGTTCTGTTCACTGACGGTTCCGTTCTCACTTACTTTACTGAATTTAATGTTGTTGTTTTTTTTCCGTGCCTTGTGGCTGTCTCACGTCCTTGATTTTTCTTTGTTTTTCTCTGTTGTCGTTTTCGCCATGTCTTTGGACTTGGATTTTTCTAATCATCACTTCCCCTGTTCCTTCGGTATTCTACTGCCGTTGTTTTATATCATTTTTTGCATTTAAAATTTATTTTGATAGCATCATTCCAGCCTTTTCAGACATTACCAGGACAATGTCCTCTTATGGATTACACATGTCCTTCATCATGCTGGTTTATAGATCCTGTGACAGGGTGCATAACATGTGGATGTACAGGTAAGTGTTAGTCACAAGTATGTCTCCCTTCCCCCAGTGCAGTTTTCGATGGAAAAATGAAATACTAGTATTTTGTGGATTATAAGGCTTTTCGTGCAATAAGCTAGGTCTTTGTTACTTAAACAAAATTCTACGACCTATTTCAAATGTAGTTTTCTTGGATGTGCAATTTCTGCTTACACAAATTTACGGTATTTAGATAGATTTGGTTGTTCCACAAATGCCTGGCTTTATTTACTTTCTAGATCCTCTTCGTGTTGTTAAGCACATGAGACCGTACTCGGAGAACACTATGCCTGTCTGTCTTGGTACCATTGTTGGATTTGTCCTCATGTACAATCCTTTTCTTTCAGCCCCCTTTCTACAGATCTTCTCCAACGGTTTCTTACGATCTTCCCTTCTTCTTTCTACCAGTTGCTGCCCATTTGGAGAAACCTTTGTGATGGCAGTTGGCTTCTTCTGTGGATGTAGCCTATCGTTGACCATCGTCGTTTCTTTATTTCCAGTGTAAGAGGTGAGGTTTTGTTTTCCTGTATGATTCAGTGGTAGGCCAAAAAATTTTAAGACTATTCTCAAACATCTTGTTTGGTAAACATTAAATTTGATATAAAGGAGATTTTCACCTTCCAAACTGAGATGAAAATTATTACTCCATTTTTTTTAAAGTAAAACTAATTTGTTTCATGAAAAAGGCATAAACGATTAACTTTTGACTTCCATTTTAAACGAAACTAAATAGGAAACCACACCTTTTACTTTTATTTTTTGAATACACATTGCCAAAACCATGTTAAAAAATTGTGAATTAACATTATGGGATAAAAATTGATGGATATGCCATTAAACATCTTAGTCTAGTACATGTACTTGGATTAACTCCAGAATTTGCGTAGTGAGGCAAAATGTTTGGTGTCCTTTGCAATTCTAGCGTTGACATCCACTTTAGAATTCCAATCTGTGATGATCTTACCTAGGTAGACAAATTCCTCAACCACTTCATCGATGTCCTTACTTTCAAGTGAAAATGGTTCTTCCATATTGCCTTTTAGTTTCATTCTATCACCCCGGCCGGCCCAGACAACGTAGGGGTGACATGACGATTTTATTCAAGGGTTCTTCTGATATTATTATTTTTATTATTTTTCCAGTATTTTTGTCCGATCGATTATTTTGCAGTGGCTGGATGTAACCAAACGAAACTTGGTATGAAGTAAGATACATTACAAAAAACACAACTCAAAATGGTCGCTATTTTACGTAAAAAATTCAGGATTCAATATCTCAAGAACTGCTTTGCAGAATTTGTTTATATCTTCTATATAAATGTTCAGTAAGATGAAAGGAAGAAAGTTAAGCGAAAAAAAAAAAAACACCAAAATGGCGGCCATTACCAAGATGGCATATATCCAGGCCGAAAAGTTATAGTCCTTTACTGATGTTTTAACGTTAATTCCACTGTTTGGAACCCTGTTTGATTTTCATGTGTACTGCATGGAATAAATATTACTGTTAAAAAATCTCAGTTGGCTTTGATTTCTTTTTGTTTCGTAAGTAATGTATTAATGCCGGTGTCGTATGAGATTTTAAAGTCTATGAAAACTGCAAGTTCCGGTTCCGGTTTTTGCCATGTTATCTTCCGGCGTGAGAATTGCAAGTTCCGGAAATGAGAAATGTGCGAGAAATCTCTGTTTTATTCAAACTGCGATGTGATATCTCACATTATTTTGCGAAACATTATTTTTTTTAATTACAAGAAGCACTGTTGGTCTTAATTTTCTTCCAGATTTAATATGTATGTAAGTGGTTGTACTTAAGCGAAAATGAAAGTATATCACGTTTGTCAGTAGTGATTTCATAAGGAAAGAAAAAAAAATGCATGAAAGTAATTTTGTTATAGCTTATAGAACTTTTAAATTTCTATAGAAATACGTAAAAAATGTCTCAAACTTCTTGGCTGCCTGTGATAAAAGTTGCAATGAAAAATAATGACCCTCAATGGTTAGATTTATATGGGTTGGGTTACTTGAGACTAGCAAATTTCATAACTATGATAAAATTCTGTTGAAGAATTCTGACCATATATTGTTATTTGTTAGTTGGTTGGGTCATAAAATGTCATCCTGACCTTATATGCTTGCAGATTTCATGGCTGTCGACATAGTCGCTATTGATAATCATGATCAATTATGGCTATCTATGGTCAGGATGGGTCATAAAATGTCATTGTGACCCTATGCTTGCAGATTTTATGGCTGTCGACATAGTTGCTATTAATAATTATGACCAATTATGGCTATCTACGGTCAGGTTGGGTCATAAAATGTCATTCTGACCTCATGCTTGCAGATTTCATGGCTGTGGAAATAGTTGCGATTAATGATTATGATCAATTATGGATATCTATGGCCAAGTTGGGTCATAAAATGTCATTCTGACCTCATGCTTGCAGATTTCATTGCTGTGGAAATAGTTGCGATTAATGATTATGATCAATTATGGCTATCTAAGGTCAGGTTGGGTTAAAAATGTCATTCTGACCTCATGCTTGCAGATTTCATGGCTGTAGAAATAGTTGTGATTAATAATTATGATCAATTATATGGCTATCTATGGTCAGATTGGATCATAAAATGCTATTCTCACCTTAAGCTTGCAGATTTCATGGCTGTCAACATAGTCGCTATTGATAATTATGATCAATTATGGCTATCTATGGTCAGGATGGGTCATAAAATGCCATTCTGACCTTATGCTTGCAGATTTCATGGCTGTGGAAATAGTTGTTATTAATAATTATGATCAATTATGGCTATCTATGGTCAAGTTGGGTCATAAAATGTCATTCTGACCTCATGCTTGCAGATTTCATGGCTGAGGTAATAGTTGCGATTAATGATTATGATCAATTATGGCTATCTATGGTCAGATTGGATCATAAAATGCCATTCTGACCTTAAGCTTGCAGATTTCATGGCTGTGGAAATAGTTGCGGTTAATAATTATAATCAATTATGGCTATCTATGGTCAGGTTGGGTCATAAAATGCCATTCTGACCTTATGCTTGCAGATTTCATGGCTGTGGAAATAGTTGCGATTAATAATTATGATCAGTTATGGCTATCTAAGGTCAGGTTGGGTTAAAAATGCCATTCTGACCTCATACTTGCAGATTTCATGGCTGTGGAAATAGTTGTGATTAATAATTATGATCAATGATATGGCTATCTATGGTCAGATTGGATCATAAAATGCCATTCTCACCTTAAGCTTGCAGATTTCATGGCTGTGGAAATAGTTGTAATTATAATAATGGTCAATTATGGCTATCTATGGTCAAGTTTGGTCATAAAATGTGACTTTTTTAATTTCTCTGTAGGTTGGTTTGTAATAATGTCCTTAGCTTTTTCTCAAAGCATTACTTACCACAAAAAACTGCAACAAATATAGAATCACAGGATTTCAAGAGAATAGAAACATATAAAAATGTATAATTTATTCAATAATGATTTGAAATATAAAAAACTACAAACAATTTGTTAATTTGCATTTAATTTTTTTTCTACAAGAGATAAATTGACCCCACACACACACACATAAATTCCGCCCTGTTGATGTTTTTTCTGTCTACTGATTGTTAAAGGGTGCATACTTTTTGCAATTTTGTTTAATAATGTTGTATCTCCATATTTTACAGTTAATTT
>MJUU01006898.1:21822-43455 GCA_002080025.1 Modiolus philippinarum
TGGGTCATAAAATGCCATTCTGACCTTATGCTTGCAGATTTCATGGCTGTGGAAATAGTTGCGATTAATAATTATGATCAGTTATGGCTATCTAAGGTCAGGTTGGGTTAAAAATGCCATTCTGACCTCATACTTGCAGATTTCATGGCTGTGGAAATAGTTGTGATTAATAATTATGATCAATGATATGGCTATCTATGGTCAGATTGGATCATAAAATGCCATTCTCACCTTAAGCTTGCAGATTTCATGGCTGTGGAAATAGTTGTAATTATAATAATGGTCAATTATGGCTATCTATGGTCAAGTTTGGTCATAAAATGTGACTTTTTTAATTTCTCTGTAGGTTGGTTTGTAATAATGTCCTTAGCTTTTTCTCAAAGCATTACTTACCACAAAAAACTGCAACAAATATAGAATCACAGGATTTCAAGAGAATAGAAACATATAAAAATGTATAATTTATTCAATAATGATTTGAAATATAAAAAACTACAAACAATTTGTTAATTTGCATTTAATTTTTTTTCTACAAGAGATAAATTGAACCCCCCCCAACCCACACACACACACACACACACACACACACAAATTCCGCCCTGTTGATGTTTTTTCTGTCTACTGATTGTTAAAGGGTGCATACTTTTTGCAATTTCGTTTAATAATGTTGTATCTCCATATTTTACAGTTAATTTATTAATTTACTGCAAAACTTTATCGATCCCCGCTAACTCCGTTGGCAACTTCTTTTCTCGATAGATCTATAGGCTAATTGTTAATATTTTTAACATTTTAATAAATATTTTATTCGTATAATCCTATTCTAACGTAAGATTCTATATAGAACGCATATTTTAAAATATTTCGGCCGTACATCGTATCCTTTAAAATCTCATAGACTTCAAAATCTCATAAACCCCCGTATGAAATCTGCAAGTACATAACCCAAACCCTAACCGGAACTTGTAGTTTTCATAGACTTTAAAATCTCATACGACACCGGAAGTTTAAATTAGCCACTTTCATTTTAACAGGTCAACAAACAACTCAAACTAAACAAAAAGAAACAATAGCACCAGTAACTCCATTGCCAACCAGCCAGTCTCTCAACACAGAACATTCGAATGTTTCTCCCAACAAAATTGCAAAAAGCAAACAACTATTAACAACAATACTTCCCACAACAGTGCCACCAGAGACAAGCACTCAACTGTCAACATCCTCTGGATCACATGGTTTAGGAGGTATTTATGAATTAAGAATAATTACATTGGGATTACATTATTATTCAAAAACTAAAGGTAAAGTGTAAATGTGAAAAAATTATATCAAAGCATGGGAGATGCCTTCAAAACTAGATTCATAAGTTGAAATGTAAATTTATTATATTTGATACATGCTTTCACTAAAAGCTTTGATTGCATTGAAGTATCAGCCATATGTATGCAGATATAAAATTGTATTTAGAAAGCAAGCTTTAGGAATGTTCGACATTTTGTTTTACTCTTGCGAAGATACATGGTTTAGTTGAAATAAAACGCACAAAAGTGTAAAACTATAGAACATTTAAAACAAAGTGAAACAGCATATTGAATTTTAAATACTGCAATCTGATAAATTTAAACTAAAGAACGGCTGAGTAAAACAATTTGATATTCCGAACAATAATAGTAAAATGATTGTGTCGAGCAATATTTGGTCTAGAAAAAAGCTTAAATAGAATTTTGACTTGTAGAGACATTGTCTCATTTGCATTTTCGCCATATCCCTTCATTGTTTATTTCTGACAGCTTTACCTTGTTCCCTGTATCTACGTAAGTTTTCTCTTTAATTTTAGTTTGTCTTCCAATTAAAATAGAGTGTCCTCTTCATTGTTTGAATTACGATCATCGAACATTTTGTGCGTTATGTTTGTGTCCACCACCAACAACCAAATTTGCACTGTACACATTGTCATCGCAAACGCGTGGAAAACCAATAACAACGATATCAACAACAGAAAAGACAACAGGAGACTTTGTTTATAGTAAGTATTAAAATACAAAAAAAATAAAACAGTAAATTCCGTTATTATGTACACTTGTTTCAAGGAGTAACCTCTCATCAGCTACATAAGTGGTTAGAAGTTTGATAAAAACAGTAAATTTCTATTACACAAAAGGTAAAATTTTCATGTCAGACAAGTCTGACTATTGGGCTGGTTATTACCCTCGGGACCTCTGGTCCACCAGCGGTGGCATCGGTACAATGGTTGAAAATACGAAAAATACCGAAGTGGCATAAAACAGTAAATTTCGTTATGCTGTACACGTATTTCAAGGAGTAACCTCTCATCAGCAGCATTAGAATCAAATAAAATGGAAAGCCATAATCCAATTCAAAAGTAGTTCAGAAAGAAGCGCTCAATCCAAAATTAACGAAATAGGAAGTCAAATGTAGTACCAAGGACTTCTACCAAGTGCCATACACGGAATGAAGCCTCCGTATTTTTAAGTGTTAGAATTTTGAAAAAAAAACAGTAAATTTCTATTAAACACAGGGTAAACTTTTCATGTCAGACAAGTCCGACTATTTGGATGGTGAGTACCCTCGAGGACCTCTGGTCTATCAGCGATGGCTTCGGTCCAATGGTTCAAAATACGAAGAATAACGAAGTGACATAAAACAGTAAATTTCGTTACGCTGTACACGTGATTAAAGGAGTAACCTCTCATCAGCAGCATTAGTATCAAATAAAATGGAAAGCCATAATCCAAAAGTGGTTCAGAAAGAAGTACACAATCCAAAATTAACGAAATAGGAAGTCAAATGTAGTACCAAGGACTTCTACCAAGTGCCATACACGGAATGAAGCCTCAGTATTTTTAAGTAATAGAATTTTGAAAAAAAACAGTAAATTTCTATTAAATACAGGGTAAAATTTTCATGTCAATTGGGATGGTGAATACCCTCGAGGAACTCTGGTCTATCAGCGATGGCTTCGGCCCATTGGTTCAAAATACGAAAAATAACGAATTTGCATAAAACAGTAAATTTCGTTACGCTGTACACGTGATTCAAGGAGTAACCTCTCATTAGCAGCATTAGAATCAATATGAAAAGCCAAAATCCAAAAGTGGGTCAAAAAGAAGTACTGAATTCCAAAATTATCGAAATAGAAAGTCAAATCCAGTACCAAAAACATCTTCCAAGTGTCATATAAGGAATGAAGCCTCAGTATTTTAAGTGGTCAGAATTTCGATAAAAAAAAACAGTAAATTTCTATTACACACAAGGTAAAATTTTCATGTCAGACAGGTCTGGCTATTGGGCTGGTAAATACCCTCGGGGACTTCTGGTAATTTCAAATAATAAATTATTTGAATGAGTCGTTATATAGAGCAAAATATATACAGTGTGATTTTTTTATATGGTCTCAGTTTAATCTGTGTTTCTATAGGTGTACATATAAATTTTGCACCTACCCATTTACAGAATACCGCCAATTTTTGCTACCGGTTTTTGTTCAAGAACACAGAATGTAGACAGTGCTTCCAGAATTTATTTCTTTATGTGTATTTAAAAACTATACAAAAGCACATGTTTTTGATTTGAAGGTATCTTGATATATGGTTCAATTTAAAGCAAAAAATGGTTTTGAAAACGCCCCCAAACCAAACTGAACAATTTTTATATTATTCACTTTCAGATAACTAAATACCGAAATTACTGCGAAATTAGTTTCTGCATATGCGCATTTCGACAACCTATGTCTCTTCAGCGCAGATAAAATCTATACATTTGGAAGACCATAAACTCAAAGATGTTTTAAAAGTGATAGAGAACAAATAACCATTATGATCTAAATATAAAGCCAAAATCAGCTAAGGACAGAGCTTTGCATAAGGGAGATACTCCTTGGTTTTCAACAAAATTCACAAAAATTTAGATACATTTTGTAGTTTAAGGTTCCAAATAGGATCGGCGTTCAGGTCAGCACCGAAGTTCTGATTACTGGGCTGGTGAATACCCTCGGGGACTAACAGTTCACCAGCAGAGGCATCGACGCAGTGTAGTATTTTCACAACTTGCAATTTTTTACCATTTTCGAATTCAAGAACATCTCCTTTCTATGTTTCAAATTTTGATCTAGATGTCCCCTTATATTTTCACAACTTGCAATTTTTTACCATTTTCGAATTCAAAAACATCTCCTTTCTATGTTTCAAATTTTGATCTAGATGTCCCCTTATACGCCTTAATTTTTGACACAGTAACGTGACTTTTCAATAACATCTGCCAATTTTACTACCTTTTCTATCCTAATTATTACACCGGTAAACGAATGCGGAAGCGAACAGGAAAAAGGGGGTTTTAAAATTGAAGAAAAAATTATATTGAACACAAACTGAGACAGCCTTACAAAGATAGAATAAATGGGGAAATATTAAGAAGAATGCGCCACAATATTAAAGACTAGCAGTATGAACCCTACAAAAAATGGGGTATCATCAGGTACTCCACAAGGATTGGCATAATCTGTTCTACACGTGGCATCCATCATACTGCCAAAATTGCAATGAAAAGTGTGGTTGTGGCAAAGTGTGTGTTTGTCAATTCGATAGTTAACTCTGGATCTACCCAAAGATGTCTTGTCTTGTTTGTAAAATAGACCATTTTGACGATTTGGCAAATAAATTTTCCTTTGTGACAATTGCAACAGTGATTGATCAGAATCTTTGCAGAAAAGTTCTGGAGACAGTAATCTCTTTCAGTTGACAAAATCTCTCTACAAAGTACAGTGGCTTAATGAGTTGTGAAGAGCACACTTCCTATGCGGGGGGTGGGGGGTGGGTAGGTGTAGGAATAGTACTGCCCCAAAACGGGAAGTTCGTTATTGAAAGTAGAAATCATTACGTTTGTCTTAGTTTTGTTTTGAGAAGTCCAAAGTTATCAATGTAGTGATAAATGGATTTTTGTAAAACCTGGGCAAGGGTGCTCTGTGAATTTCAAAAATACTTGTCTGGCTATAGAAGCAAACGTATATTGTACAAAATCCCTTTTTAAAAACTTCAGGTTCGTTCTGAACTTCATAGTATTTGAACAACATTTATAAAAACCGTATTCGAGGTATCTTTTGATCTTACCTCCATCAAACATTTGCAACCTAAAGCAATATTTAGATATTTTTTTTTACTTTTAAGCTTCAAAATAAAAGAAGTTTCATCATTTTAAATTCACAGTTACTTCGTTACTAAGTTATTTAAACGTTCCACCTTCAATATCTTTGATGCTATTTAAAGACATCTAAAGTTTTTTTGCACTTTTACCACTTATAAACCAGAAATTTTGATTCTTTTTTTGCGTCAGTCACCAAACACTTTCTGAAATCATTTTAAGACACAAGTTGACGGAATGGTCATATGCAGAATCTAAAATTTATAGTAAGTTCGGTATTTAGTTATTTGTTACCACAGGGTTGATGCAACTGCTATTCACAAGCCCAGTAATAAGTATTTCGGTGCTGTCCCGAAACCAGTTTAATTTGGAAACTTTTTTGTAATTTTTTTAAAACTAAGGAGTATCTCACTCTGTCTTTAGACGGTTTTGGCTGTCTCTTACGATGATATTGGTTATTTGTTCTCGATCAGATTCGAAGCATTTTTGAACTTATGGTCTTCAAAATGTTTGGATTTTATCTGCATTGAAGAGACAAACGTTGTCGAAATGGCCATATGCTGAAACTAAATTAACAATAAGTTCGATATTTAGTTATTCAATAAATTTATAAATATCAGAAGGTGCGGTACCCCCATTTCATTAAAAGATGGTGGTGCTCGTTTCTACCATTTAAAGTATGAAGTATTATCTGGGATACAGTTTATCCCCCCACTTCCAAACTAGACCGTTTTTTTTTCAGTCCTTCTATGTCCCCTCTTCAAAATAAAACATGTTGGCACAAACATAACCTGCACGTATAGACGGTATAAGGCCACTTTTATAGTACACCCGAAAAATTATTGTATTTTCGTTTTAACGTTAGTTTCATCTTTTAAGCTCCATAACTTTTTACAGATAAGTAATATGTACTGAAATTTGGTATCAAATTAAAGCTAATTTAATATGCTTTACAATGAACACAAGTTTGGGTACTTTACGCCAATTTTATGATCTGGGGATACAAAAAATCTACCCCTACCCCTGCAAAAAATTGCGAAAATGTCGATTTTAGGCTGTCAATTCCTTTCAGATAAACAACCCTCGTCATTTGATCTAGTTTTTATGCCTAACTTATCAGTTGTGATACAATGTTGAAAAAAAGCCATTAAAGTCCATAAAATTTTGATTTTCGTTATAAAATTTTTGAAAAATGGAATTTTTCGGAATTTTAGATTTTTCACAATTTCGACTTTTTGACTTAAGGGTCGTAAAAATCTGAATATATATTTAATAATTGCCGATGCAAAAATAATTTATGATATGTTAGCAACAAATTATACGCAAATATTTTAGTTTCAGATATATTATAGGTTCATAAATGTCAAAATTAGCACCCCTCCCCCTAAAAATTAAGAGAAAATTTGAGATATTCAGGCTCTAAATGATAAAAAGATAATGTTCAATGGGAATTCTAGCGTGTATTCCACTACAACTGACATGCAGAAGATCCTTTAAGTAGACTAAAACTTTTCAAAAGGTCTGATTTCGACTCTTCTGTCCGAAATTGTATGAAAAATGGGAATTTTCTGTTTTTCAGAATTTCTGCTGTTTTGACTTTGAGATGCAAATACTTCATGAAATTGATATATAACTTGAAAATGTTGATTAAATATCGTTTCATCATATCTAAGCAATTAGAAAGTATGCTTTAAGCCTTTTAGACTAACTACAGTCTCATAAATTACAAACATATTACCCCTTACCACACATATTCAACACAATTTATTTCATTTTATTGAGCTTGAAAAGCTTTTTACATTGTATAAAGGTCCAATGTCATATCATTTTCAAACACCAAAACACACAGAGCCTCCCATTCATCAAAAATAAGATCATGCATCCGGTTTATGGGCAGCTATTCAGCGATTTAACTTTGAATTTCGGAAAATTCTGAAATACTGAAAATTGCCATATTTCTCGATAATCGTCCAAAATATTCAATTTTACCCATATTTTGGTGTCAAAATAAAATATTATGATGTATCAAATGCATCTTTTGCAAAGAAGGTAAACCATTAGTATGCTTTGTTCATTTATATGTACAGACGGTCATACTTTGGAGATTTTTTAAGTTTAATTTTGTTGGGTTAGGGGTAAGATTTTTAGTATTTAGAGACAAATTGAACACTCCTTATTTTTCTAAACAGTGTTTGTAAATAACATATGTATCGGTTAAGACAATAAATTGGCATATCTGCAGATAAATCCTCCAGATTTGCCACATATAACGATTTAAAAGTGAATTTTGGACAAATCTGAAATGCTAAAAATTTCCACTTTTTATCAATTTTGGACAAAATATTGAGTTAAAGCTGACAACTGGGATTTGAAATACCAAATTATGATAGTATTCATGCAACTTTGTTATATGCAACGCAGAATTTGCGTGTGGTGGTTATTTTTATCAAAACATAGAAAAAATATTGACAATTTGGGGGAAATGTGTTTGGGTAGGGTTAAGATTTTTGGTATCTAGAGTCACATTCAACACCCCTTGCTTCTCTAAACAATGTTTGAAGTCATCTTATGTATCGCTTAGAACAATTAATTGGCATATCTGCAGATATATTCTATAGATTTGATACATATTGCGATTTAACAGTTAACTATGGACAAATCTGAAATACTAAAAATTCCCATTTTTCATCAATTTGCGGAGAAATATTGAGTTTTAGTCGACCAATGGGTGTTCAAATACCAAATCATGATGTAATTCGTGCAACATTGTAATATACAATAGAGATTTTGCATGTTCTACGTATTGTTATGCGAACATAGACCAAAAATCACCAATTTCAGGGAAAGTTTGTTGGGGTAGGGGTAAGATTTTCGGTATTTAGAGTCACATATAACACTCCTTGTTTTTCTAAACAATGTTTAAAGATAATTTATGTATTGCTCAGGACAATTAAATGGCATATCTGCAGATATATTCTACACATTTGACATATATTGCGATTTAACGATGAAATACTGCCAAATCTGAAATGTTGAAAATTCCCATTTTTCATCAATTTTGGGAGAAATATTGAGTTTTAGTCGACCAATGGCTGTTTAAATACCACATTCTGATGTAATTCATGCATTAACGTAATATACAACACATGTTTTGAGTGTTCTGGCTATTTTTATGTGAACATAGACAAAAAATTGACAATTTCAGGGAAATTTGTTGGGGGTAGGGGTAAGATTTTCTGTAATCAGAGTCACATTTAACACTCCTTGTTTTTCTTAGCAATGTTTTAAGACACCAAATGTGTCGCTTGGTACAATTAATTAGCATAGTTGCAGAAATATCCTCCAGATTTGGCATATATAACGATAGAGCAGTGGACTTTGGACATTCCCATTTTTCACCAATTTCGGGCAAATTATTGAGTTTTTGTCAACAAATGGCTGTTAAAATATAAAATCATAATATAATTTATGCAACATTGTCCTATACAACACACATTTTGCGTCTTCTGGTAATTTTTATGCGAAAATAGACAGAAAATTGACAATTTTAGAGTAAATTTGTTGAGGTAGGGGTAAGTTTTATTGATATATGATGTATATATTACCTAAAAACGGCCATTATTTGTTTTGGTTGTAAAGCAAATATAATAAGCTTTCATTTGATACCTTTTTAAATGATATTTGTTTACTAAAAATAATATTAGGCAAAAGAAAACAAAACTTATTCAAAAACGAAATTATTCAAAGGTCCCTGTATTTGGTATATTTGAAAATAAAATTTTAGTCATTCAAAATATGTTAACATTGTCTTAACCTGTTTTATATTGAAGAAAATAGATTGAAAAGCTGAAAACAATTTTCAGAATCGGGAATTGAGATGCACATCGGGTTCTCTAGACCATCAAACTTACGCGATTTCAATGAAAATATCAGTTTTTTCCTCAATATTTCATTGGGGTAGGGGTACGTTTAATTGCGCTATGGAACGTATTGGGCATAGAAATCTTAAAAACTTGGATTCTTTGTGAAGCTTATATAACAAAATGTATAATGAGCAATCATTTGATACCTCGTTTTTATAACTTGAAGGCAATTTGTAAACATTTTGAAGCAACTGAAAGAAAAACTTGAACGAAAAACGAACTTTTCCAAAATTTCGGTAGGTGGGTCTACAACTCGGCCAAATTCCACAAGTGCGTGCAGGTTATGCTCCTGTTAACATGTTTTATTTTGAAGAGGGGATGTTTGAGGACTTAAAAAAATGGGTGGGGTTTTATAAATTTTCAAAGATATTTATATGTAGTTCTTATTCGGGTTATCCTTCCAACGAGGATTTACCCAAGTTGAAATATGTTTTACATCTATTATCAAATTTGATCATATAGATATTCCAGTTCCAAAAAGCTTTTAATCAGGTGGTTTAAAGTGGGGATGGATATATCATGTACTCGTGACACAGTCTTTTATTATTATTTCAGATAAGTCTTCATATTCCATATCGATAAATCTAAGTTTATTTCTATGACCATAAACATTGTCAAAATGATTCCTTACAATTTAAAGCTTTTGCAGTTTGAGTATAATCTCCAATTTTTAATTAAAACTAAATATATGCATTTGAGTATGCATTTGTTTTATTGTCAGTTGGCATATACAGAGACGAAATTTACAGTAGTTCGACATTTAGTTATTTTTAACCACTGGACCGATGCCTCTGCCGGTGTTATTCACCAGCCAAGAAGTTTCTTCGGTTCTGACCCAAAAACATTTTTTAGCTGCTTTTTGCTTTCCATTTAGGTCATATTGATTATTGGTTCTCTATCAGTTTTAAACATTTTTGAGCTTTTGGTCTTCCAAATGTTTATATTTCATCTGCACTGAATAGACATAAGATGTTCGAAATGTCCGTATGCAGAAACTAAATTTACAGTAAGTTCGGCATTTAGTCATTTGGCAATAATTCAAATTCTAGTAATACATGGTAATCACATTTATTCAAACGTTTTACATATAATAAGACTTAGTTAACTCACAGACACACACAACATGGATTTTATATCAGAAATAGATTAAATTAATCTATTGTAATCTTATATCAGTCTCTTCCACAATCTCAATTAAAATCTTTGCGTCATATTTTTCTTAACCCATTGCAACAATCTGTATATCCTGACATGTTTTGAGAAACACTTAAAACAGAAGTCTTTTTAACCATTTTCATATTGCTAATACTTCTAGCCTGTAACCCATTGCCAGATTCTTGTCCAAATGAGTGCAGAACATACAACAGAACTTCCTATTGCCCAATATGCTTTTGTGAAGTGACTAGAGCGCCATCTACTGACGGTATGTCAATGTATGTATATATCTTAACGAAAGGTGGTAATAGATAGAATGGTAATATGATCGTGTTGACGACATCTTCAGTTAACGGCAGAAAATCGTTCAGAAAAGGGGAAAACATAGGTCAACATCTCGCCATTAATAAACAGGATGATTGTCGAGTCGGCAACTATTTTAGACTTCCACATAATAGTGAATTCGACATACCAGTCACCGCCATACTGGTACAGACCTAAATTGGTGAAAAATCCAGACAGTTTTAAGAGGAACGCATCGTACTTATTTTGGGTTGCATTCGCCCAAAAGATTGAATGTAAAGAAACATGCAGTTCTATTCATAATTCTTTTCACCAGTCTGTCTTATCTTATCTGGTCTAGTATAATTACAATTATTATTCTACAATTGTATTGATTTACAAAGTTCGAGACATTGCATTTGTGTATTATTATTATTTACTATCATATTTATCAATTAGGTTCAAGATCATGGTTTTAATCACGCGTTGTAAATCTAGCCACAAAAGAAACTTGCACAGTAGTTTTATCTGCCATATCTTCTTTTCTTGTCCCTGTCTGCCACCGGTGAAGGTCCTACGTGACCGAAACGTTTGGTTTTTCTTCTTAACCTGTAATCGTTTAAGCTGTTTGTCGGTTTAATTTTTGTTTTTTTTTGTTTTTTTTTTGGCATATTTTACGTTTAAATTGTGGCGTACCACATCTATATATTTTGATTTTAAAAATCATTTTTAATTTATGTTATAGTGACTTTTATGATGTTTTTTACTCGACATAATGTTCATACTTGGTACTGGATAATCAAATTAGTCCCAGGACTGATTAGTATATCTACCCTGGAAAATGAGTTCTATAACACTGCAATTTTTGTTGCAAAAGAAATACATACATTTCTAGTATATGAAACCATCAGGTAATTTTCCAATTTCCTGTGCAAAGGTGTTCAAAGCGCCATTTTTAAATTGGCGCCCATGATTTCAGAAAATTTATCTTACAGTTGAAAACTCTAAATAATTTTAACAGAAAGTAAAACCATGTTCTTATACCTTATTATAAATTTAAGGAAAGGATTTATGTATATTCAAGTACCGTATTTTTATATCAATGACAACCGGAAGTGAGCGTATGACGCGCTTTAAGCTCATTCAAAGCAAATAAGAAAAATCTGGTGTTGATTTGAACTTTTTTAATGCATTGTGAGTTAATGAAAGGGACTTTATTGCCAAACTATACAAAGCAAACATTAAACAAACTAAAACAAAGCAAAAAAATTATTTAGATACGTAAAATCAAGCACAAGACACAAAAACAAAAAGAACTATGTACATAGTAAAAAAAGACCTGTCCTCTAATAAACGACCTCTCTGGCATGATTATATCTACTTGAATATTAAATTCAATCCGATTCTGTCCATCTCAAAAAAAGGATCCCAAGTTCCCTCACAATGTCAGGGTGTCAGTCCACAAGAGAGGTAGTAAATTATATATTTATATTTTTACAATAAAATATTCTATATGCAATATAATTCACAACCCATAAAAATATTGATAGTATGCAATCATACTATTTACAAAATTACGTAAAACTATATACTGATCTACAGTACATAACAACCAGAGAATCGAAATAAATCAATATTTACAAGTACAGCAAGCCGTCACTGTGAAACATTAACCATGCTCGTTCGAATCTTTTTCAATGTCTGATTCTTCGTCAGATGATAAATTGTTAACACCGACTCCATTCTTCTCATAATGTCACCTTCACACAAACAAGCTTCAGTACAACGTAATTCAGCTTGAAATCAAATTTGACCATTTCTGTGAATGCATAGGCATTTGGTCGATCGTCATAAGTACGGGACTAAGAAATCATTTGTTCCTTTTTCTCCACCCTCGAACATCTGGATTTTGTATTGCAGGATTTGGCTGCAACGAAGCTACAATGTAGCCAAATTAAAGATTGGTATGCTCGTTTGAAGTGCTACAAAGCAGCATTCTAGGTTGGGGTAGAATATCATTCTTTGACCCTTTTTCAAATAGTTTATTCCAGATTTGGTTTCAAGTCGTACTTGTTGGAGAGCTGTTGTAAATTCGCGAGATGTATTGTTCCAAAGTACCTGTGATCCAATCTAAGGGACGTATAGACAGCTCGGCGAGAGAAAAAAAATGTCGATAAATTTATTTGAACAGTTCCTAAGGTCTGACCTTTCCTTGTTTACAAGGCAACTTGTTGAATCGCAACCAATGATAGAATGGAAGGCAGGCAGAGCTTTACACAAGTTTAGTTCCAGCTAACTTGCAATGATATGGGCCTGTAACTTCCCCCACCTTTAAACTTAAAAAACTTAAAAGTCATCACTACAGAAGTTTTACGGTCGACATCATGATCTTGTAGATCGGTATTGGATATCTGTTTCCAAGAAGACAACAGATCTTTCTCTCTACAACTAAAGTTTCCTCTAGGGGATTTGACTTTACTACCGGAGTTGACATGTTCAACACGGTGGTGTCTTATAAAAAGCAGGAGATGCTTAATCTACCGGTGCACTTGGTCTCACCATATTTTTTGTGACCGTGTTGTACATCTGTATGTGTGTCATTTTTCTTTTTTGTCTTGTTCTCAAGTGGTGTCCTTGTTTCTTTGTGTTTCCGATGTTGCCTTTGTCCATGGATTGTTCGTTCTTTTGACTGACGGTTCTCAACAATATCAAACGAAAAGTGAACAAGGAGAACGAGAACAACAGTGTTAGGAGAATGAACAATAATGCGTTGAAATCCAGATGATGATGCAGCTGAGGCATGAAATATCATTCGTGTATCCACTTCTTCGCTGTCATTGCTATACCAGAATTCTATGTCAGCAGGAACTTTGATATCAGCCTTAAGAATAGCGGCGGCCTAAAAAATAAAAAAGCAGGGCTCTTGACGTTTTCAGATAAGGCCTTACATTGGTTCGGTTGGCAACCCTGTGCTTGGGATACAACAGTAGAAATGAGCAAATCAGCTGCTGTATTTTGAGTATGAACTAGTTTGTGTTTTGAATACGACTGTATCCCTATAATGCCTTTTTAGCTTCTATTTTAGTCATTGAGATGGATAACTTGGAATATCGACAGCATTCTCATGAAATTATTGTTTACATGTATATTTTCAAAGAAACATTTTAAGTTCAAACACCACACCTTCGTAGAATAATGGTTCATCAATTTTAGAATCAATTTGAAAGATGCTTCTGGTATGGATCGACTCTGGAGATATTTGTCACCAGAATTCGACTTGATGTTTCTCTCGAATACATATGCTTGGTGACCTTTATAGTGGTACTGAGCGCCAACAGCAACAAATTCAACATGAGAAATCACTCTAATAAGGACCCGATTGCCGCATCTTTCAGCACTTGCACATACGTTTTGTCTGCGAATACCCAAAAACATTACTATTATACCTTTGGGTACAGCGAACTATTTTTTTTAATCTTCGGTCAGGGGACTACATGTAGGCTTATACGAAAACAAAACCACGGCAGTAGAATACCGAAGGAACAAAGCACAAGATTACACAAATCAAAGTCCAGAGACAAGGCAAAAGCAAGAACACCAGAAGACGGAGGACCAAAGACACCACATGCCCACAAAACACACGAACATTACATACACAACACAAAAAACTAAAGCACTAACAGTGTGAACTCTCAAAAAACAGAGTGACATCAAATGAAGGGATAACACGAAAGTGAACTTTATACTGAAACCAATTAACATTGTGAAAACAAGGGAAATAGGGGTATTTTTGGTTGTTTAACTTTACAAATTATAAGATGTCGTTAAATATCATGGTGTTTTTTCAAAAATATTGTTTTTTGCATTTTTTAAAGTCTCAATGTCTATGGCTTTCGTATACATATGATTAATGCGTTAGCGTGCTCAAAGATATGAACAATGACAACATCAATGTTTGTACTACAGATAAAAGTATGCAATGACAAATACAAGCTTTCAACTTTTGTCAAGTACCAATCAGCGCTGTAACAAGAATGCATATATATGGAAACGCATATTTACGTTCTCTGTAATAGTTTAATACAAGTCAACAGCAAATAACAAATAACTTGTAATTTTCAGGGTGTGTAACTCTGTCAGCAGATTGTCCGACTAGGTGTGTTGTACTTGGTGATGACGGTTGCCCTCAATGCTTTTGTATCAATTCAACGAACGCAGCTATTAATACAACAATTTCATTGGACAGTGGTGTTAATGATGTTACAGAGTCATCGAATATCCATAGGACGGATGGTCACGTGTCTTTTATTTTGTTTCATCACACATATAGTCATATCTGTTTCTTCTTTCCTTCGTTGATTTATTTATTTACTCAAATTCAAACTTACTTAATTTCCAACTTACTTAATTTCCAAGGTGGCTTACAGGATACATGTACAAATTGGGGTTATAGCAAAATTACAGAACAGCGTTCCAAGAGCTGATTAAGTCCATGAGACAAAAAGACAAATCAGGAAGAAAACACCGGAAACATTGTCGACCGCAATGGTCCTGACTTGGTATAGACATTTTAAAAAATGATGGTTTAAACCGGTTTAATGGCGCGCCAAACCTCCCATTCCATTGCCGTAGTGTCCGGTAGCAACTCGACAGTAATTGCTTATGAAAGGTCGTAGATAGTTAAAAGAAATGATCATCACATTACTAAGTAAAAGAAGAATCTTGAATCAGAGTTTGGACAAAAACTTCAAAATGTTCCACAAGTGACTTATGTCTATTACAGAACATTTTAATGATCGTATGAGACACAAAATAAAACCAATGGCTATATTTAGCATCATTTACTATTATTAGACAACAAGATATTGCTTGTTTTTTACAGCATTTCATTGCTTACTTTTATGTGAGGTGTGGTCAATTTTACGCAATAATACAGTGTTGCGTTGATATTAACGGACAATATAATATTATATCTATATTTTGCAGAATTAAAGTGTGAACCTTTACAAGTTGATTGTCCAAAAGAATGTTCTTCATATGATCCAAAGAATTTCTGTCCGCTGTGTTTATGTTCAAATCCATTCAGGTAATAAATTAATTCTTAATCACCAAGAAATTATCGTTTTTTTTAATATTTTTACATCTTTATACCTCGTACAATAAATCTGTAAAACGATTTTGTCGATTGCAAAAATAATTTGAACAAGCGTTTAAGCTACAACATTTCACTTTTTAAGTTTAATGAATAATACTACGGAGCTTCTCGATACATCCTATACATCACGTAAATTACTTTAAGCTCTCATGATGTCAATAAAACGGGGCAATTACAATATGAGAGAATCGTATCTCAGCAAAAAGTCGAATGTTAATTTCTACGCCAATGGGTAATAAACCATACTAGTATTCAGAGATGAGAGATGATGTAAGTAGACCTAACCGTCAGTCTAACACGAACTATCCAAGGACAATGTCATCATCGAAAAAAAAAACCAAAGATATAACATGAGCACAGTACAGAAAAGGAAAATGAAGACACACACAAATACAAAAATGAACAACACGAACCAAATGAAAAACCATGGGTGAGATCAGGTGCACCGGTAGAGGATGCATCTCCTGCCTTTGATAAGACACCCGCCATGTTGAACATCTCAACTTCGGTAGTAAAGTCAAATCCGATAGAGGAAAATCAAACTTTAGTGGCAAAGAGAAAGATCTGTTGTCTTCTTGGAAAACAACAAAATCAAAAAAGACAAAAAATATTAACTACATTTAACACGAATGCCCACGAAAAATAAGAATTATTGACATATGATCGACCCTGCACATATAATCAAATATTCATCAGTATTCTTGTTTCATTGCAGGGAATCTAGCAAACGCCCTGAAGATGAATAATAATAAAGTGAATATACATTGTATAATTAGTCATTTTATACCTTTGTTTATAAAATCCGCTGACACAGCGAGTTGAAGTTTTCGTTAGCCGTATTAAAGCACAAGAAAATTGTATAGCGTGTCAGACTCGTAATACATGTATATTTTCAATGAATACCGAATCAACAACAAAAGATCATACATCCAGAATACAAGGCAATATAAGGATAACACAATTTCTAAGTTATCTAAGTTACTGTTGATTTAGATTCTGTATATGCGCATTTCGACAAGTTATGTCTCTTCAATGCATGTCATCTTAAAACATTTGGAAGTTTATAAACCAAAATACGTGTAAAAGCTGATAAGAACAAATGACCAAGAAAAAGAAAAGCCAAAATTTAGCTAAGGACAGAACTATGTATGAATGAAATTTACATGTGACAACCGTTATACTGTAAGTGAAAATACCGGTGTTACGTTGTCAAATTCGGTATCTGTTTATCCAGTAATAAAGTTACGACAGTAGAATACCGAAGAAACAAAGGACAAGATTACATAAATCAAAGTCCTAAACAAGGCAAAAACGAGTACACCAGAATACGGATGACTCTACACACCCACAAAACAAAAAAACTCTAACAGAGCGAACTCGAACAAACAGAGTGGCAACAGAACAGAAGCTGCAGAAGTACAGCACCAGTCATACTGTCAATATGTCACTCTATGGTAAAGTCAAAATTGGTAATGTCAAATCCTGTTTAAAGTCGTGCATCTAGCTGAAAATTTCCTTTCTCCTTTGTGAAACGGACATTTTATATATTTCTGTAATGTTGTGACAGTCATAAAATGTGTGAAGGGACGAAAGTAACGAAGGCTGAACATATCCATGACAGTTTCTGTGATAGTGCCTTTGCTCTTTTTACAAAGTCAGTGTATGAACTATTACATCACTACAGAAGTTTTACGGTCGGCATCACGATCTTGTGGACCGCTATGGGATATCTGTTCCCAGATGACAACAGATCTTTCTCTTTGCCACTTAAGTTTGTTTTTCCTCTATCGGATTTGACTTTACTACCGGAGTGACATGTTCAACACGGCGGGTGTCTTATATGAAGCAGGAGATTCTTACACTACCGGCACACCTGATCTCATCCATGGTTTTTTATTGGGTCCGTGTTGTTCATTTTGTATATATGCGTATGTCTTCATTTTTCTTTTCTTCATTTCTTGTTTCTGTGCCGTGCTCATGTTATGTTTTTGTTTCTTTGTTTTTTGTTTTTGTTTTGTTTTGTTTGTTTTGTTTTGTTTTTGTTTTTTCTTTACTTTGCTATTGTCATTGGATTGTTCCATTTAGAATAACAGTTCGGTTCTCACTTATTCTACAAGCTCTACAGTAAAGATCAATTGTGAAATATACACCTCCACTCGTACATGTAGGTATACTGCTTCAAAGAAAGGAAAATTTCACTTTGCCAAGTAAAAGTTATCACGTTTGTCATATAGCTCATATTTCAGTCGTCCATGTTCATCAATCTAAAACAAAAGATCAGGTCAGGATTAGAAGTAGAATTTTGTGTTTCGGCTGTTTCTTTAATTTTGAAGATCCGATGTAAATAAACTTTAAATATTAGATTATTTAGAGATATCCTAATATGGGAGCAATGGAAATCATGATGACTTGCCACATGAAAATCTCCAATAACATAATGACCAACATCAGAACCGTCTTTACGCTGAAATAGACGACGTCAAAATATGTTTGTGCATAATGGCCACCCATATGTAAATCTCCAACAAACCACAGGCGTCCATGAAGATCATATGTATCCTAAACATTAGGTATATATCTGAATATACTGAATATTACTATATATTGTAGGCTGAATTAAATAAGTTTTGTTATTGTAGTATGAGCCCCCTTGTAAAAACTTTGCTTCATACGAATAAAGGAAAGATCAGCTAAAAGTGGCGCACAATTTGTTCCCATAGGAATCCTTATTTTTTATGAAAAGTGCGGCTACCATATTCAACGAGAACATTATCGATCGAAAATTCAAGCATATTCACTATTTCATTTTCACTGTTTTTCCTGTTTGACTATGTATGGTTCTTAAAAAATGTTTATGTTTTCATATCACCAAAAAGGAATACCGGCTAACAGTAAACCGATGACCAAATCCTGAGTTAATTAGTAGAATTTATGTGTACTGACATATACAGATGATTTCTGGGGTGTTCCTAAGTAACAGTCACTGTCATTATGGAAGCGTACTTTCTTTCCAGCGTACAGAATTTCCGGGTATATAAACAACCTATTTTATTTCTACCTTGGTGATTATTATTCTGTCACGGTCAGTACTTCTTTGTAATTTGTCAAACAGTTGTTGTAGTGCATTTTATCCAAAAGGATAAAATACACTGACGGAATAAATCCCTTGTTACAATTATTCCGCCACAAACATTCATTCCTGAATACATAACTGAACGCATAACTACCCTTTCGTATTGAATCCACAACCAAAATACCTAGATACATCCGGCGGCGACGGAATAAACTGCACTTTTGCATTTAGTAATCAACATAATCTAAGAATTCTCCTATCCGGACTTCGGGGCACTTTACCAAATTAGGAGGGGAAACGTTCAATATTCAATAACATACATCTATGTATTCAAATTTGATTTATTCATTCGTTTTTAGAATATATTAATGAATAAGGAAGCTCGGACCACCAATATTAATATCATATCCGAATTTCAGGATCATAGTTATTCTAACACCGAAGATAATTTTGATTTTTTACACAGATTATAGGTTTCTTAATTACCTGGTGATATCACTAGTAGAAAAATTAAGTAGTTGAAGGACTTTCGGGAACTCTCTTGTTTGATCATAACATTGCAATAATGAACACATTTCCAAATGGAAATTTCAGCATATCATTTGTTTTATTTGAAGGAACTGAGATATATGCATTAAAGTTTGGAAATAGGATTGTTACTCTATTTAAATTATCATAATAATCTGGTATAAAACGGTTCCTACTTCACAAATCATGATCTTTCATTAATCAACTGTTTTGGGTAAATTCCTTTTGGAAAGATACAGACAAGGATAATGAGCAAAACGTTTCCATTGATTTATTCATTTTTGTACCTTTTTGGGGTCATTTAGGGCTTGCTTTATGGTGTGAGGGTCCTCACTGTCTTGAAGACCATACGGTGACCCCTAGATGCTTTGTTTTGGGTCGTTTTAACCTGGATGTGGGATGTTGTTTTTTTCATAGTTAATACCCCTGTAAAGTGTATATCAAAAACAAATGGCAAAGCAAATTTGAAATGCATTATTTATATCATATTAACCCGTATTTGGCATAGATCAAATAATCCGTTCAGTGTCCTTCTCTTCATAATCGGTTCTATGAAAACAAAGTGTAGTCACTTATTAAAATGACTTTTTCGGGTTTTTTTCTGTAATAATCGTTGTTTTTACTACACAAAAATTTAACTTTTAACAAAAAAATTATGTACATTTTTTTTCTAAAAAATCTAAAAAAATCAAAACACATCATTTATCAGTGTTCAACAGCATGCTGGGTTTCAGTTACCTTACGTTTGTATTCGTAGTTTTTAGATACCACAATAACTTGTTCGGCACATCGATCTGGAGAGAGTTTGCCGCGATAAAAATTAAGTCTGGCTATCTTTATCATTTTATCAAGATAATATACATATCAAAACTATTTTACTACGGGCAGATCATCACCGCTGACCGCCAAATTTGTAGCGTGTAACCTTCAAAACAATATCACTGGGTTCGTTCCAGTATAAACTGAGGATCTGTCAATTGTTTAATTTCAGAAAATAAAGCAATACAATACTTATACCAATCAACTTAATTATATACAGGGTTCCTTGCAAATCAGTAAACAGTAAAAGTCACTCAAACTATCACATCAAACCATTTTTTGATAACAACTATAAACTAAAAACTACATAAAACAACGACATCAAAATGAAATTATTATAGAGAAATTTAGGCAATAAAAAACCTAAATTTATCAAATGACGAAATTTTCGCTAGACCTAATAGCTTTCTCAACGTCTCTCGATAAGTGATCGTAAAAAATATTTACATACATCGAACGTCAAAGATATTTTACCTGGACACAATATTATAATTTTTACACAAAGATATTTTTGTACAAGACTTGTGACAAAACATAACTGAATGATAAATTAAGAAAATGGGTAGGGGCGGGAAATTAGCCCCCCTAAACACTAAATGTACAAACACCACTTCTTTAATAAATATATAAACAAATACTGTGAAAATGAATACTTAAATAAACGGAATGAAAAACAAACTACTACGATTTCTTGTTAATGCCATCCGGATGTAATGCACATAACTCTCTGATCCAGAAGCTTTCTCTCGATTGTCTCTGTTTATCGCTCCAACCCCGCACATGATCAATGATGGTCACTTTTGATCTTGCAAAATCTTCCAAAGAATGCCCAGGTAATTTGAAATGTTGACAGACAGGCAGAATTGGTTTTTTGGTGAGGTCACTGCGGTGTCCATTCATTCTTTTGTTGAACGGTTGGACACTTTCACCCACATATTGTAGACCACAGACCTGGCAGTCAATGAGGTATACGACATTAGGTGTCTTACAATTTACATTGCAGAACACCTTGTATACCTTACCTGTTTTTTTGCTACTAAATGTTTGTGTTTGTTGCATTTGCTGACAACACTTGCACCTTCTGTCATCACAAGGTTTTCATTGGCCAAGTGGTGACGAGTTTTGCGGAAGGTTCGCTCGGACCAAAGTATCTTTAATGCTTTTTGGTCGTCTAAAAGCAATGATAGGAGACTCAGGGAACATTTTCGATAGTTTTTTGCATTTTTCGATTTCTATCCAGTGATGACGGACCAAGCTCGAAACGTTTGCAAGCGAAGGATGATACGTGATGACCAGGGGAATTCTTTTATTTACCTTCTTATCTTTGTATTGAAGGAGTTCGTCTCTGGTGACCTGGCATGCTCTATTGAACACTTTTTGTATGACTTTGTAGGAGTACCCCCTTGATTTTAGATGGTGCCTAAAGTCCCCAAGTCTTTGTTTAGTGGTGTTATCAGATGAACAAATGCGTTTTACTCTGATGGCTTGGCTATATGGTATGCTATTAAAACAGTGTTTAGGGTGGCAACTTGATGGAGACA
>MJUU01006898.1:43505-58877 GCA_002080025.1 Modiolus philippinarum
TATATATATATATACACACCCTGTTTCGAAACATTTTCACACCTTAAAATCCATGTCTCAAATTGTTATATATAATTAAAATCTAATACTAATAACGGTTCTTCTCCAAATGAGGTTCCGTTAGTTGTAACCTGAACCACTAGATTCAACATCGGAAACTGCAAAATGCTACCAGACAACTTACCGACAAATACCTATGTGGGTCATAAGTTGTCGCCAAAGGCTAGTAAACGGCTGCATTGTTTGAAACCCGTCCCGGTCTTGGTTCATCAACCAGCGTTGTTCTGCCTAAGAACAGAATAATTTCGACCAAGTAACATAAACCTTAAGTAGTCAAGACGCGAAGGCACCAGAGAGCATCCCTTAATCAACAAATCAGATCTCGTCGAAAATTCCCAACTGGAATTTGCATCAGTGGCATCTTCCAAAACAGAGTGCACAGTGAGCAAGTTAAAACAGTATATCGTGTAAATATGTTGTATATATGAACTTCGTTAGCTTAAATATTCAAAAACTATAACACGAACCCTTATACAAATGTTTAAATTAACGTTTGAAAAATTTATGTTGCTTTTGTCAATTTTTGACGGAATTTTGACAGAATTTTTGTGACAATAATTGGATGAGCAACAAAATTTTGAAAATCCGAAAAACAATGTATTGAACTGAATTTCTTGGGGAATGAGAAAGGAGGAATTGTTAAGACATACTAAAATGTTCTGATTACAATGTACAATTTGTTTTAAGTTATTTATGGAAAAAACATGTTGCTAACATTACAGTTTTGACAGACAAGGCTGTGCTATTGTCAGTAAATGACGGACCAACATGTTGCTATTGTGAGCAATTGACGGACCAATATGTTGCTATTGTCAGCAATTGACGGCCCAATATATTGCTATTGTCATTTTCGACGGACTAATATGTTTCCGTCATTATTTATGACTGGAAAAAATATGTGCTATTGTCAGCCAATGACGGACCATCACTTTTCTGTAGTCAGCAAATGACGGACAACCACGTTGCTATTGTCAGCAAATCACGGACAAATATGTTGCTATTGTAAAAAAAAAGAAGACAGATCAGTGTGTTGCTAATGTAAAAAATGACAGAAAAACATGTTGTTATATATTTTCTGTCAAAAAATGACACTAGCAACAGGCATGCTCGAGAAACCGATGAAGGCCACAAAAATTACAAATAATTATCATAGATTTCTAGTGATGGACAACCGAATAAAACAGATAAAACGTTGTAACTAACAAGATAGTGTAAGTATTTTTTTGGGATCAATGTTGCTAACGTCATTTGATGCTAATGTCAGTGTTTTTGACAGGCAAAACAGTTATTTTTTAATATACTTGACACATTTGTATCAAATCAACTTCTTTGGCAGTCATGTTGTTGCTTATTCAACACAGGTGTCACTTAATGCTGTAACAGCTAAGTACCTCAAAGGACACATCTACAACGGCGTATTTTCCCGTTGCTATTGTCATTGGGTAAATTGTTTAACTTTTGGCAGAAATGACGTTAGCATATACATTTTCCTACTTTGGACAAATACTTGAAGATATTTTCAGACAATAAAAACTATTTTATGTCAAAATCCTCACAAAACTTGTATTGAAATTAACTAGAAGAAGTAAGTATATACTGAGGTGTTGCTTTTGTCAGTTTAATTCACGGACAACCTGACTAAATTCATTGGATACATTTAAAGTATTCATTTTCAGTTTAAAAGATTTAATATAGCAAAAAAAAACTAAACCTTCTTATATATGATAATTTCCAGTCAGGTTTTAGTAGACAATAAACAACAGTGTGGCCAAAGGTAAATAAGTTATAAAATGGCACATGTAACTGGCTTTATCTTTGAATCCGTCAAAAATGTCAATAGCACTACCAAACAATTGACAAACGTCACCCAAATATTTTTCAAAATATTGCTAGATGTGTTTTTCTTGTTAGTTATAACCTTTCTCCTCAATAAAATCTTTTTTTTTTCCTCGAACTTATGCAAATGTTTAATGTAAGAAAAATGGATACCAGTTTGACGAAACTATGTGCACAGTTTTGTTTTTGTTTTTTGTTTTTGTTTTTTTTAACTGAAATTAACCGATGAGCATCTGCATAACTTAAGCTATGAATATCAAATAAAGAATATCTAAGTAAAGATGTTTTTGAAACAGTAAGCTGTTGAAATAAGTACAATCATATGCAGCGTGGTTTCTATGATAAACAACCCAGGTCGTCAGCAAAAGTTACACTAAAAACATTAGCATGTGAGGAAAGGGAAAGCCCATTTAAATCACGTGACCATACAAACACAAATAACCTGGTTGATGACGCTGTTTAAATCCTTCAACGTTAGCTTTTGAACACCGCGCTGTTTTTGGGATGTACTGTTGGGATGTACTATTGAAATCCTTTGATTGGTGAATCCAGCACTGCGATGCCACGCCGTAGAAGAGAATTTGATAATTTGTGCTTACATCTATATATACGAACAGAAGAAGAAGTAAAAAGACGGACGTGCTCCGTTAAAACACTTAGTGACAAAAGACCAATGCAATACAACGACGGTTTTGCAATTTTTCGTGAAATGTGAAATCCGACTCAATAAATAAAAGAAAATGTGTCCATGGGACACCGATGCCCGCCAGATATTCTATTCAGCAAAAACAGGACTACAATGAAAACTCTTTACAAATTACTCTATAATGCAAATGTGTCAAATTGACCAATACTTTAGAATCACTTTAGACCTTGTGAAGTTTCCTTGAAAAGGGGATACCGTCACGGCACAACTACTTATGGCAAAGCTTCAGACCAAATATCAAATCATTTCTACATACAAAATCTTAGAAAATCCTTGGCGAAAATTTTCAATATTTGGCTATGATGTAAAAAATCAGAATCATGACTCGAAAAACTGAAAAGGGGAGTATTATATTTTGGGTTCTTTTCAGATAATCACACTATTAGATAATACATGTTTATTACTAAGTGTGCATACACACAATTACAGTTTCATATTTTAATGCTGATATAGAACAAAGATATAGAAATTGACATGGGGAAGTTACGCCCCTAAATTCCAAATCCAGTGCATATGTTCAAGATAAACAAATAGCTTACTATCATTAATGGGATTAATTAGATCTGTCACTTAAAAGGATTAAACCAATTTGAATGTAGAATTCTAGAAACTGATGAATGATAAGGGACTTATCATTTTTTACCGGCGGGGGGGGGTCCCTATCTCTTGGGGGTAATTTTTTCCAAGAGGATATGAAGGAGAGATCATTTTTTATGGGTAAGAGCTGAAGGGGGGGGGGTCATATTTGTTTGCAAGTAGTAGATGAAAAGGGGGGCATTTTTATATATGTAACAATGTTTCGAAATTTTTAAAATAAGAAAAACAAACGGAGAAGATATTTTCTCGCTCCTTTCGGTTGATTGATACTAGTACCCTGTTTTGCCAGGCACTTCATAATCACTACTTATAGATACATGTTTTCTGACAACTAGATCAGGGAGGAGTGCAGGGACATGGAAAAGACTATTGATATGAATATGAATAAAATAAAGTATTATGCAAAGAAAATAAATATTTTATTAATGTAATAAAGGGGGTCATTTTTTATTTTGGATACATGAAAGGGGGATCATTTTTTCTTACCCAACTTGCAGGGGGATACAAATTTTTTTTTTAATTGTCACGGATCAGAGATGAGGAGCCTCCTGCCGGTAATAAATGATAAGTCCCCCGGGGGCACCTAGTCTGAAAATTTACAGGGATGTTCTTCCGGTGGTTCAAAACCCTGGCCCCTTTCTAGACAAATTTTGATGGATTCCTTCACCTCATTCTAGACAAATGTATAAAAGTATAGAACCCTTCTTCCAAAACAATTACCATTTGTCAACATTTCAAGCCAATATGCCAATTATTTAGTCAATTAAGTTTTCAAAATGCATTTTTTCAACTTGAGTGGCTGAAAAATGTTTTCAAGACATGAATGTTACCAGATACACTGCTAGAAACCCCATTTCAGACAAGAAAATTTTACCCCTTTCATGACAGGGTTAATAACATATACCCCATTCTAGACAATTCGGCTGAAAATGCTATCCCGTTTGTCGGAACATACCCAGCACCACATATATAGGCAGTGNACCCCCCCCCCCCCCCCGGGATAAGTCCCTAAGCGTTAGTACAACATTACAATCTTTCCCCCCTTAATCCAGATGTTCAATGAAAATAAAGACTTTATTTATAGTCAATAAAACTAATGGTTATATGAACTTCACAGTCTATGTACGCTAAAATTAATTCAATAAGAAATTTTACAGTCAAATGTTTTCAATAAGTCTCTGAGGTGGTTTATGGACTCTGGTTGATTAATGTCACTGCATGACTGGTACTTTGATTGTTTGTAACGGTTGTTTGGTTTTCAGTTGATTTTGGTAATAACAACGGTTCATCATTAATGACAGTAGTTACGGCTTCTTCAAAATTCGATGGATTGTCACTAACAATGTCGTTTTCTGATTGCATATATTCACGAATTTGATCAATATGTCTCCTTCCACAATAAATCTCTCACTTGAACGCGATATGCAACTTTTCCAAGTTTTGTAACGATAACTCCTTTAATCCATTTAATCTCTCGCTAATACTTGTTCACCATTCTCCATTTCTCTACAATAGGTTTTCCTCGGACTTCTTTTTTTTTCTGCATTCGCTCTTTCATATCTGGTCTCAGTACATCTAAACGTGTTCGAAGACTTCTCCTTACGAATAGTTCAGCAGAAGATTATTTTTGCAACTGCGAGGTGTTGTGCGGTAGCTTAGCAAAAATCGGTACAGCTTTTCATTTAAAGTTCCTTTGTCATTTTTCGCAGTTTTCATAGCTTCTTTAAATGTTCTGACTGCTCTTTCTGTCTCTCCATAAGATGCAGGGTGATACGGTGCGGATATGATGTGTTTAACTCCATTTTGTCTCAAAAATGTTTTAAAGTCACTGGATACAAATTGCTGTCCATTGTCTGACACAATTTCACTTGCTATGCCATGAGATGAAAACAAACAGTGTAATGCATTTATTGTCTTTTCTGATGTGGTGCATGACATTCGGACAACATCGACCCACTTTGAATATGCATCCACAACTGCTAAGAACATTTCATTTAAGAACGGGCCACAAAAGTCAATATGTACTCTTTGCCATGGTTTAGACGGCCATATCCACAGATTTTGACTAGATGGTGGTGGAGCAGATTGTGTGGTCTGACATGCACTACCATTACTTACAGTGGTATTCAATGTCAATATCTAAATCTGGCCACAAAACATGAATTCTTGCCAGTCCTTTCATACGGACAATTCCCAGGAGATTCACATAAAGTTCATTTATCAGTTCTGTACTTGTCTGGAATAATTACACGTAATCCATCGAGATTTCGTCCTTTACGCGACAGTTCGGCTTCAGTTCGGTTGAGACTTCATCATATTTCGGCAAACCATATAATGTGTTGTGAGCAACTTTCAAAAGAGTCTTGTCCTTTTCAGTCTCTCGTTTGATATCTCGCACACTTACACCCAGAAGATGTTGTACGGAGATTCAAATTTTGTTTCCTTCATCGGCAGTCTAGATAATCCATCAGCGTTTGCGTTTTCACGAGATGACTTGTATTTCATATCATACTGATATCCACTCATTGAATTGCCCACCTTTGAATTCTTGCAGCTAACACGGGAATTCCAGTTTCGGTCCAAGTAACAATGAAAGCGCTTTATTATCCGTAACTAAAGTGAACTTTCTACTATACAAATATTGATGAAAACGAATTACTCAAAAAATAATCCCCAATGCTTCACGTTCAATCTGAGAAAAATTTCTTTCAGCACTTGTAAGCGTACGTGATGCATATGCGATTGGTCGCTCATCTCCATTTTCATACATATATGATATAACACAGCCTAACCCATAAGGCGATGCATCAACAGCAAGTTGAACATTTTCATTAGGATCGTAATAGCTAACACTAATTCTGAACTTAACATTTCACACACTTTTTTAATGATTTTTCATAATTTTGCTTCTCTGCCATTTTGATTTCTTAGCTAACAAAGCACTGCCTATATAAGTGGTACTGGGTATGTTCCGACAAACGGGGTTGCATTTTTAGCTGAATTGTCTAGTAAGGGGTATGGTTTTTAACCTTGTCTTGAAAGGGTCAGATTTTCTTGTCTATGATGGGGTAAATGAGAAGATTTTGGTTACATAAATATCATAAAAGCATCTTTTAGCAAGTGTAAGTCGATAATTTTTACATTCTAACAACTTATATGACTATTAAATTGGTATATTGACTTGATATAAAGAAAAATCTTACCTTTTCTGTAAGAAGGGTTCTATACTTTTACAAAATTTGTCTA
Organism: Modiolus philippinarum; assembly: GCA_002080025.1. NCBI lineage: Eukaryota > Metazoa > Mollusca > Bivalvia > Mytilida > Modiolidae > Modiolus > Modiolus philippinarum. The sequence goes on from MJUU01006898.1 coordinate 49,951, forward strand.
GAATGGGGTATGGAAATCCGTCATAATATGTCTAGAAAGGGGTCAGGGTTTTGAACCACTGCAAGAACATCCCCGTCAATTTTTAGACCATGTGCCCCCCGGGTACACCAAAGTCATATTTATCTCCTCATTATTCCAGGTGGCGTACAACTTAATCAGGTCCTTATCAGCTTCCTGCTGGTCAGTTAATACAGTGTTTACACATAGATTATCTAAACCAGTTACAGATTGCTTTATGTTCTATCTAATTATATCTAATTAATTAAATTAATTACTTTCATGATCTTTATGAAAAGCATTTTAGAAATACTATTTTGAGAAACTTTATTTTACAAATATTGACATTTTGAATTATAAAGAAAGAATTTACTTACTTACTTTCTTACTTACATAAGTATTCATTTGATTGAACATAAATTATAAAGAAGTGAGCATAAACATGATGAAATATTGAAATATTTTTCCTTTGCTTTTCAGTATAATTGAATTTATCCTCATAAAAATAAAGCTTGTCGATGAATATGTTCAAATTATTATTTTTAATGTCATAAATCGAAGAATTCAAATTAGATTTAGATTTTTAAAAACTCTCACAGGAACTAACTATACGTTTTCTGAAATTGCAAAGCATTAAACATATCAATGTGATTTCGCTAGCAAGCTTTGTTTCAGTTATATTCAGTGGAATCTATAATACCTTGATTGTTTTGGCCTTTTACTTGATAACAATCTATCACTAAGTAGTTTATGTATTCATCCTGGTCCCTTTATTATATTCGATATATCATGACTTTTGTTATATATTTCAATTCCTATTCCTTAATGAATTTAAAAAAATTGCTACCATCTGTTTCTGAAACAGGTGAAGGCAATTTTCCAAATTGGTTAAACAATTGCTGAACTAATCTTACAGTTTTGCAATTCCTGTAATGCAATCAAAGTATAAAATTGGTTTAACAATATGAATAGATGTTTCTTACCACAGGAAATCTTCTGTCTTTATGTTTAGTGTCAGAATACAGCTTAATTTATTTGAAGTTATATAAATAGTTTATTACATTGGACAGTTTATTTTTCAAGAACTGCAAACAAAAGGTTGAAAATGCTGAATTGTTAGTTTTAAAGTATAATTTCTAATTTCCAATAATTATTTTTGGATCTTTGGTATATTTAAAATATAATGGTTATTTATTTTCATTATTTTTCTGTAAAAGAGGAAAAATGATAAAAATAACAAGGGAGATCACAAATGTGATGTAATTATTTCCCCTAAATAAATGAGTACTTTCACGTTTTCCTCCCAAAAAAAAAAGATCTTCATGACAAAAATTCAGATAGAAAAATATAAAAATGTCCTAGAAATGGCATTATAAGATTACATTTGTGTTCACATCAAAGATAAAAAAAATTTTAGAAACATTTCCAAAAGTAAAATTAAGAATTTCCCCATACTAAGAAAAAAATTATGCATTACAAAGACAGTTTTCTTTAGTACATCTACAAGATATCCAGAGATGAGTATCAACTTTTGCAATTGTTGAACCAATTTTACAGTTTGATCGCAACAATTGAGTTGTAAAACTGTAAGATTCAATCTTCAACCTAAGTTCTGCTGATGGTCAAGCAAAAAGAAGAACTGACTTCAGCAGTTTTATACTTAGAAATGATGCTTCAATACCTTTGACGGTACCTAATTCACTTTTGAAAACATCCATTTTCATGAGTTCATCAATCTTGTCCTTAACTGAACTTGACATGTTAACTGACCTGATTTGTTTCCGGTCTAAGGTTAACTTTGACAGCCAATTTCTTCCAAAGAGTGATGACCCCTCTTTAACAATAATTAACGGTAAAAATTCGGATCGCTTATCGCACTTCACATGGACAGTTTCTTCTCCAATTACTGTTACCTGTGTAAGTGTTCAACTTCACATTTGCTTTCTGTAGCTTGACATGTGGAAAATATTTAAGATAATGACTTTCACTAATAAGCGATAAGGCTGCACCAGTGTCTAAAATATACAATTATGGCCTTCAACTTCGGATAGTACTTGGCTTTTCTGGAGCACATAAATTCCTCAATAAACTATATGTCTTTTCACCGCAGACTGTTAGAAAAATCGACCTTTTCTTGTCAGCGCCGTCAATATCATTAGCAATGAAGTATTCTTCTAAACGTTCTGTATTTTCTTCGAAATTATTTTCGAACTTAAAATCTTCAATTCGGCCGTAAGTTGCCATTTCACTTTTTCAGGTGTGAATTTCCAATTTCAGCAGACTTTTCACTAATGTTCTAAAAACATCCTCGTCGCCAAAGTTATATTTTGGGTTCTTGTCAGATAATCACACTGTTAGATTACTAAGTCTACATACACACAATTACAGTCTCATACAGGGAGACACAGTACAACTCATCAAATAGCAAAGCTTCAGGCCAAATATCATATTTATACCCCACGCAACGAAGTTGTGGAGGGTATATAGTTTTTGACTGGTCCGTCAGTCCGTCCGTCCGTCTGTCATCAAGTGGGTACATTATTTGTCCGGATAACTCCTCCTACAGTTTAAAGGTAGGAAGTTTTTATTTTGCAGGTTGATTGTGCACATATCAAAGATGTGCATACTACTTGGATTTTAAATTTTTGATAATTTTTCAGCAAACTACACATTGTTGAACTTCGTCATTTTTATGCATTGCATTGCATATAGGGTACACCATTTGTCCGGATAACTCCTCCTACAGTTTTTAAGTTTATAGGAAGTTTTTATTTTGCAGGTTGATTGTGCACATATTAAAGATGTGCATACCTCTTGGATTTTGATTTTTGATCATTTTTCAGCAAACTACACACTGTTGAACTTTGTCATTTTTATGCATTATATTGCATATAGGGTACATTATTTGTCCGGATAACTCCTCCTACAGTTTATAAGCTAGGAACTTTTTATTTTGCTGGTTGATGGTGCACAAATCAAAGATGTGCATGCTACTTGGATTTTGATTTTTTTATTTTGATATTTTTTCAGAAAACTACGCATTGTTGAACTTTGTCATTTTTATGCATTATATTGCATATAGGGTACATCATTTGTCCGGATAACTCCTCCTACAGTTCATTAGATAGGAAGTTATTATTTTGCAGGTTGATTGTGCACATATCAAAGATGTGCATGCTACTTGGATTTGATTTTTGATATTTTTTCAGAAAACTACATATTGTTGAACTTTGTCATCTTTATGCATTATATTGCATATAGGGTACATTATTTGTCCGAATAACTCCTCCTACAGTTTATAAGATAGGAAGTTTACAGGGTACTCCATTTTTCCGGATAAGTCCTCCTACAGTTTTAAGATATTTTACAGGATGATTGTGCATCTGTAAGAGATGTGCAAACTACTTGGATTTCAATTTAGATAATGCAGGATTATCCGATATGTGGGGGCGTGGGGTATGTGAGCTTGCTCACTAAGGTTCTTAAATTTTTTCTGCATTTACAATCCTTGTCGACAATTTTCAAGATATGGAAAAAAAAGTTATCGGCTAACAGGAAGTAGACTTTAGTGGGGGCTCAGAAGACGGTACAGCTCGATCAAAATACCAAAGCTTCAGTCCATCATTACTTCATACACAAGCTGTAAAATCCTTGACGAAAATTTTCAGATGTACGGACGGACGGACAAGGGTAAAACTTAAAACTCATTCGACGTACGGCGGGGGCATAATCATCATCCGGAACCGGAAATCCGCCTTCGACCAGACTTTTAAAAAGCTCCAGGTTATCTGCCCTTGGATTGCCGCGAACAGACGAAAGTCGGAGTCGGGAGAGGGCGATTATGAACAAATTGTCTTGGTACTTAATTCTCTGAAGACGTATCCAGAGAGCAGAAAATTCCTTATATCCTTATTTCTTATGAAACAACACATTTAGAGCATTTAATTTCGCAAGTATGGTGTTTCTGTAAATGAAAAACAGCGTCCGTGGCAACCGACCCACACTGGCCACAGGAGTCTGAAACTATACTAGTATATCAATATTTCATTTAAGGCGATACAATCATCACCAATATAGAATAACTGTATAAACAACTGTAACGTTCTGTAAGATTATTTGACGGGATAAAGCTTGTAAAATGGCGATACAATTATCAACAATATTCAGGTTGGGAATAATCCTAGCTGCGGAACCGTAGCTCTTATGGTCCTTGTGCTAATTTTCTGATAGTTGCGGACCATATCTATGGTCCGCCAAATCAGAAAAAAATAAAAGGACCTATAGAGCTACGGTTCCGCAGCTAGAATAATCCCAATTGGGATAAGTGGTTATATCCCAATAGGCTTATTCGCCGTAACGTCACAACCACGATATTTTTTACCTGTGGGGCCTTTTGGCTGGCAAGAAATCGTAATCATTAATTGGGGTCATAAAAATGTCATTTTCAATTAACTTGTATAGTTTTGTTTTTAAAGGTAATTTGATAATTTCTTTTGATCTGAGTTGTTGAAATTTTACAGTTTAACAGGATATTAAAATTTTCCATATTTGATTATTTTTATTTGATCAAATTGACGTATTTGTAAAGTATTCAAATTTTTGACAATTTCCAAATATTTGAAATACACATTTCAAATTCTTTAGAGAAAATTTAGAAAAAGTAAATCGGTAAAAAAAATATGAAAATCTCGAGGTTTATTATGCATTTTACAGATCCAAAATCGGATTAGTATGTAAAAAGTTATATAAAAAAATAAAATTCTGCCCATTGTTTATTCCCGAAATACAATTTTGCCAACCAAAAATTAATTTTGTGACGTCACCAATTGGATTCGCGAACAAGCCTATTGGGATAAATGACTAGTTATTCGTAAATTTCATTTTACTTGTTAAATGGCGCATCATCATCCATGAAAATTATAAATATATACGGTTAGAGCTTTCAGACAGTAAAATTCTGTTGTCATAAGAATGTTGCAATTCTGTCGCTGATCGATTTATAACTGAAAACAAATAGTCGCTTTGATGTTAGGATTACTTAAGCTTTAAATAGTTTACAATTATTTTGTGCTGCTTTCTCCAAAGAAAATTCTATGTTTATCCATAAAAAACACATTGTGATAGTTTAAGCAAGATAATTTATGGCTATTAAATAAATGAAGTGTTGAGGAAAAGTCATATAAACATGGGTTTTGATTTCTTCCAGAGTTCCCTCCCTTTGACCATGTGAAAAAATATACCTTGAATTTAGTGTTTTAGCCATAGTGTTTGAAACTACAATATATTTGAATTTTTTCTATATCTAAACTTATGCACTATTTCAATACATTTTTACACATCTCCGTCTTCTTTTGTTTTCATCATCTAACCATTTATCACAGTGATCAAATTGAAATTTGAGAAAATTAAATGTCTATTTTTAAGGTTGTTGAAATGGCTCTGTTCGTGAAATGCAGCATCATTTAGAAGTCTACAATATGTCATTTTATTACTGAAGTTATGGAGTTTATCGTGCTTTGTGTTTCATTACGCGCCATTTAAATATGCAAAAATAATCCATGAAAAACTAACCAATTATCCCAATCGGGATATTCTTTTCTCATCTTACAATGGCAATACAATTTATCACCAATCAAAACTGTATCTGATTATATGATAACAAACAACATAACATTTAATTTTTTTTCAAACGATCACCAAGATATTATTGTAGGCAGGACTTCGACAAATACACAACAGTCAACAATTAACGCTACACTTCAAATCATGACTAAGACGAGACACATGGATGGCAGCATATGTACACATATCCACATATACACATGAAAATATGAAGTATATCTGACAGTTGCATTGACAGATGGCAATACATATAACATATATATACAGTTCTGCTGGATTTAAATGCTTCAAATCTGGCTTCAAACACATGGCACAAAGATTTAAAATGAAATGTTCTTACCGGTAATTGAAATACTTGTAACCTTAACTTAAGTACTTTATTTATAAACTGCCAAACTATTAAATTCAGTTCAAAATATGCAAGATCCATGCCAAAAACTTTTTTCATTACTAGTCTTTTGGGCTAGTTGAGATAATAAATTTACTAGTCAGAATCCAATTTGACTAGTCCGATAATAAAATGAAATAAAAAGTATAATGAATATACATTTTGTAATTCTTTTATTCTTCATAATCTTTAAAGACTGTTATACATTTTGTATTTTTATGACAAACATTTCATTTTCCCCCAAATTATTGCAACAAAAAATTTTAACTAGTCCAATAGATGATTTGCCAATTACCAACTTTGTTTCCATCCTTTAAAATTTTCACTAAATCAAGATCATGTGTTACTGGACAAGATGTGACATTTACTGAAGAAACCCTTATAAATTTGCATCCTGGTATATAAAATCTAATGAGATATAAAACAAAACAAATGCATGGACAAACAAACGTTAATATCGTTTTGATAAAGATCACCAAAGATGAAGTTTGGAATCCGTACAGGTCAAGAGAAAATACTTTTCACATTTTGGTTAGTTTACATCAGAAACCGCTGGTGTTTGACCGGTCTAGAGTTGCTTTCCTTTGCATAAGCGTGTAAAATGCGCGGTCAAACTGGGGAATACCGTTTGAATTGGCAAATGGTCTATTGAACTAGTGGTTTTAAAATTTACTACCCAAATCATTGACAATTAGGTGGCTTTAACCTACATTTTATGCTTCAGTGACTTTGGTCAAGTTTTGCATTAAAGTCCATTTCTCAACAACTACACATTATAGGACAATGATATTTTACCAAATTAATTGCCTTGATGAGTACTACCCAAATCATTGACAATTAGGTGGCTTTGACCTACATTTTACACTTCAGTGACTTTGGTTAAGTTTTGCGTTTAAGTCCATTTCTCAACAACTACACATTATAGGACAATGATGTTTCATCAAATTAATTGCCTTGATTAGTACTACCCAAATCATTGACAATTAGGTGGCTTTAACCTACATTTTATGCTTCAGTGACTTTGGTTAAGTTTTGCGTTAAAGTCCATTTCTTAACAACTACACTTTATAGGACAATGATATTTCATCAAATTTATTGCCTTGATGAGTACTACCCAAATCATTGACAATTAGGTGGCTTTGACCTACATTTTACGCTTCAATGACTTCAATGACTTTTTTTAAAGTTTTGCGTTTAAGTCCATTTCTCAACAACTACACATTATAGGACAATGATATTTTATCAAATTAATTGCCTTGATGAGTACTACTCAATCATTGACAATTAGGTGGCTTTTTCATACATGTACATTTTATGCTTCAGTGACTTTAGTAAAGTTTTAAACAACTACACATTATAGGACAATGATATTTCATCAAATTAATTGCCTTGGCGAGTACTGCCCACATCAATGACAATTAAGTGGCTTTGACTTACATTTTATGATTATCCTTTGCGATTAATCTTTTGGCTGGGCATCCGTGGCCTACAGACACAATCTCTAGTTTTTATTTGAAATTCTGGAAAAATTTAGGGGTTGTGTCCGACTCCAGTCAGCATTTTTATAAAACCAGAAGTTCATCAAAATTGATGAGAGTTTTCAATTCAGAATGAAAAATCTGTCTGCTATGTGAAAATGTCATCTACACGAGCCGAAAAGTGAACTTGCAGAGGCGGAACATTCCTCTTGTGTTCATATATGCAGTTTCAAACTGTGGCACGGGAACTCAATTTTTGTGTGAAAACAGATGGTACGAGTATAAACACGATGAGATGTAGAATGAAGTTCTCCTTGACATTTTACAATGTACATCGAGAGGACTCTTCGTTTAACAAAACAATTCGCGTGGCTATCAGTGTGACTACCAAATAAATGGAACTGTCAATTTTGAACCAGACATTGCAGAATAAATTTATTTTATTTAGAAACTTGAGCAACCCATTGAAATATTAACGTTCAATCTTAGATAGGTTGCATGTCCAATCCAGACAACAGGGCACTTGTACTGCTCCTGAAAAATCTGCCTTAAATACATTCATTATGAATTCCTTCAATGCTAGAAAAGTCCTTAAACTAAAGGATAAAATGACAGCAAACTTTGCAGGTTAGTTTGCATGTCTGACATTGAAACAATGATTCTCAACGAGGGGATCAGTTCCCTTGGGACAAGGGAAACCTTCTCCCATCTTTTCTTTATTTTATTGTTGAAATACTTATCAGTCCTGGGTGAGAGGTTGAGGTTGAAAAGTGTGAAAATAAGGGGGAACTCCTGCTCAATTGTTTTTGATACAATGAAGAATTTCATCTGACCTAGGGCTCCTGATCCTAAGGTCAAAGATGACACTAATCGTCTCTAAAACTACTTAATAAATCTTTCGACTGTGATCTTTAGCTCTATGTAATTTCTCGCTGATACTTAAGATTATAGTGTTTGGCTCAGGATCAAGACATGAAGTCATTGATGATCAGCTCTTGATATCGTCCAGATTTCTTGATGTACTCTCCTATTATTTCAGCAGATGTTCCATAGGTCTTGCTGATTGTAAGCATGGATACAAGGTCTATTTTTCCATGTAAAATTGTAAGCTCTATGAACATTTCTTCTCTTGCTTCTCTATACTTTGGGCAGTTTAAGAGAAAATGTTCTGGTATTTCTTCTGTCCCACATTCGCAATATGGCATGCGGGAATTACCAATGTTGTGCTGATATCTATTTAGCCTACCATATCCTGTCCTTAGCTCAGACATGATCTTGTCAATCTGTGTGCTTGGTATATCCAGGTGGCAGGATGTTAGATTTCACGGCTTCATTAAACTTAATAGCAGGAACCTTGCTCTTTTTTTTTTGGTAGGAAAGCAAGCATATTTTATCTTTTTAGCTCACCTGGCCTAAAAGGCCATGTGAGCTTTTGCCATCGC
>MJUU01006899.1:0-23021 GCA_002080025.1 Modiolus philippinarum
ATATATGACCAATTTATTCTGAATTAATAAAAAGCACGTAGCAAAGAACTGAAGTTGTTGCCTGAATTACCATTAGTGTACGTGGATCCAGTTTATAGCTACTAAGTAGCTATACACTGGTACCACCGTACACTAATGACAGATTCCATTAGAATTTAAACGAAAACCAGTCCTGGTACCTATATCCTGTGTACGGATGATACACGGTGATTTCTGTATACACCCCTGTCCATTTTGACGTAGATCGTAAAGTTCCTCTATATCATTGTTGCGATTTAGATCGGCATTCAAAAGGGCATTGAACTGGATTTTGATAACAGGGATGTCAATTTATGCCAATTGGTCATGCTTTTTACCATTTGTAACAGAGTTTCATACATTTTCTGGGCTTTGGTGTTTCTACCATCACAAGTCAATGGATTTTTCTGGAAACCTAAACATTTCTTTCCGGAAACGTAATGCCAATTTGCAGAAATGTAAAACGCCGACTTCATGTATACCAGGGCTTGCTCACATCTTAAATATGGTTGGATCTTTCTCAATTATAGCAAAAACATTTAATTACATTTACAAACATCATTAATCACTCAATTTATAAGGGTCACTAGAGAAAACCTCTTAGTATTATAACTGCACAACTCAAAACTGAATAAAAATGCCAAAATACAACTTAAAAAAAAACTTACTAAACCATTTACAACGCCAAAAAAAGAAAAAAAACGCACTTTCTGGTAGTCGACCGATTATTTGTATTTCAGTTTAAGATCGGTCGTATTCAGCAGATTCATTGTCTGCAGTACATGCAAAATTCTGTTTGACATGTCTTCAATTAAACTAGTATATATTCGAATAATAAATGTCCAAATCATGTTTTGATTCGTTATCTGCATGCCCTGAAGAGACATAAGTTGTCGAAATGCGACTATACACAAACCATAAATTAACAGTATGTTGATATTCAGCTAAAGAGGTGACATCAATCGGATATCTCGGGATATGGGTTTACCCATATCCTTTCTTGTTATAAAAGTGCTAACACTTTATAACAATAGACAATGACATCTAACATACATGAAATTACAGTAACAGAATGTCTGCTAATCAAGGCATTTCTTCAAGTCAGTCGAGTTTTTCTCGGTTTGTAATTAGCTGTGATTCATAGCTTGACTGTTCACAATGAAAAGTTCATTTAAATATATCTGTGTTGAAAATAATTTCTTAGAATTGGTTTTATGATAAATTAATCATTTGCAAAAATATATTATATAAATTAGTCAAAGTACTGAAATATTTAAGAAACAGATGAAAGTAATGATTAATGTTCATTTGATATTGAAAATAATTTAAAATATTCATTGTAATGTCCAAAATAATTAAATTCAGTTCAGGAAAGTAAGGGAAACAATCCAGTTCTACTGCAGTATAATCACTTTTCACTTTAGCTTATTTTTAATTAAAAGACGCACCAAAAAGTGTTCCGATGAACATAATTAGAATTATTATACCTTAGTATGAATTTTCTATATAAATTGTTTATTTGGTAAATTTACTATTTTTCACACTTGTCAGAAACAGATTATTTACCGGTCAATAGTTTCAGAGATGAACTACAGATGTATTTACTGGTTCAGTGAACTTTTTACCAATGACGTCACATTGTAATCTTTGATGTTCGAATTCGGTACAAAAAATTACAAACAGAGGATAACAGTTAACTATGGTGGCCCGTAGCGGCCATTTCGAGTTTTCTACTTTCACTTTCCACAGAGCGAAAACGCGAAATCGAGAAGGCGAAAACGCGAAATCGAGAAGGCGAAAATGCGAAAAACGCGAAAGCGAAATCACGAAAACGCTAAATGAATTTCACTTCATGTTTTGGCGTTTTCACTTTCGCGTTCTCGCCTTTGCGATTTTGCGTTTTTGCGTTTTCGTGATTTCGCGATTCGCGTTTTTGCGTTTTCGCGATTTTGCGTTTTGGCGTTTTCGCGATTTCATGATTTCGCGTTTTCGCGTTTTCGTCTCGGAAGTAAAGATCTAAAGCATGCGTCATTTGAAACAATAATGTGGCCATCTCGAACTTCAATTGAAAAACAGTATGTGTTATGTTGTGACCGAATTCAATAAACTCATGAACTGTATTAATTTTTGAATGGAATTTATTCGCATGTAATTACTACTCAGACCAACTTTTGTATTTTGTATACGTTTTAAGACTTTTATATGTTTGATTCTCTCCATGTCGTATGTGTAATATAATTAAAAGTTATAGTAAGAATAAGATTAAATTGGTGTGCATTCCTTAATTCGCGTCTTTTAAATTTAATATAAGGTCAACTGGGTTTCTGTGTGAACAAGATCATATCACAATGGACAAATTTGTCAAAACAATTTCATTAGATCGTTACTGTAGGGGATTTTTTCACTGACAGATTAATCTCTCCCTTACTTCTTTTAAGGCATTCCCCCGAGTAGTATATGGGCACAGTTCACCGCGCATTTGTCGTGGTGGAGCGTGGTGGAGCCGGAAGTGACGTCACCGGAAGTGACGTAGAGCGGAAGTGACGTAACGGAAGTCACGTGACCGGAAGCGGAAGTCACGTGACCGGATGTAGACGTGTTTTTACTGCGCATGCGCAACCGGAAGTAGGTGTGTAACTACTGTAAGTAGCCATATTGACCGGAAATGACGTGTTGGAACAACACGTGACCCCGCAGGGGTCACGATTGACTTTAGTGGAGCGCGCATGCGCGACCGGAAGTGGGCGTAGCTCCATGTTGTATACCGGAAGTGGTCTTATTTGAAGCCCTAGTCGGGCCTATTGACCGGAAATGACGTGTTGGAAGAGTGTAAGACCCTGCAAGGGTCACGGTTGACCTTTGTCCATGACACATGCGCGACCGGAAGTGGGCGTAGCCCCAGGTATAGACCGGAAGTCGGGTATTTTCTGATTTTTTCTTGTGTTGTAATTGTATTATGCCCCTTTTTCAATGGTATTCTTTATATTTTCTTCCCTTTTCATCCAATTTTTAGTAATTTCTCCATAATCCCACCCCTTTTTAAATGTTGTAATAGCATTATATACCTTTTCAACCCCTTTTCAATGTTGTTCTGCAATCCAATGTTTAGACTAATATCCGGGCGTGGTCATTCAGCAATTGTCGTTGTATTTGTTTGGGTGTCTTAACCCTAACCCTATCTACAAGCTAACCTAACCTTAAACCTAACCCTAGCATTAACCCTAACCCTAACTATAGTAGTCGTATTAAGCAGTATTCTGTCTCAAACATTAGATAAATTCATTATTTGTTCTGAGCGGTATCATGTATTTCTCTTATGCCATAGACAGAATACTGCTTAATACGACTACTATAGTTAGGGTTAGGGTTAATGCTAGGGTTAGGTTTAAGGTTAGGTTAGATTGTAGATAGGGTTAGGGTTAAGACACCCAAACAAATACAACGACAATTGCTGAATGACCACGCCCGGATATTAGTCTAAACATTGGATTGCAGAACAACATTGAAAAGGGGTTGAAAAGGTATATAATGCTATTACAACATTTAAAAAGGGGTGGGATTATGGAGAAATTACTAAAAATTGGATGAAAAGGGAAGAAAATATAAAGAATACCATTGAAAAAGGGGCATAATACAATTACAACACAAGAAAAAATAAGAAAATACCCGACTTCCGGTCTATACCTGGGGCTACGCCCACTTCCGGTCGCGCATGTGTCATGGACAAAGGTCAACCGTGACCCTTGCAGGGTCTTACACTCTTCCAACACGTCATTTCCGGTCAATAGGCCCGACTAGGGCTTCAAATAAGACCACTTCCGGTATACAACATGGAGCTACGCCCACTTCCGGTCGCGCATGCGCGCTCCACTAAAGTCAATCGTGACCCCTGCGGGGTCACGTGTTGTTCCAACACGTCATTTCCGGTCAATATGGCTACTTACAGTAGTTACACACCTACTTCCGGTTGCGCATGCGCAGTAAAAACACGTCTACATCCGGTCATGTGACTTCCGCTTCCGGTCACGTGACTTCCATTACGTCACTTCCGCTCTACGTCACTTCCGGTGACGTCACTTCCGGCTCCACCACGCTCCACCACGACAAATGCGCGGTGAACTGTGCCCATATACTACTCCCCCGTAAATTAATTCCTACATTTACACCCCCGGTCAAACTGTACACCGTGCAATCAGGGTATCGACTAACTGTACGCAGGGTAGTGCAAAACAAACCAAAAATAGACATGCAGACGAAAAGTAACTGCATTATTATATTTGTATCCTATTTATATGTTTATTGGCAATTGTAAAGGAGAGCTACACTATTAACCTTTATTTGTATCAAATATGTAAGCGTATATGTTTTTAATAAAGTCAAAATAACCAAAAGAGTTAGTGTACACAAATCAGAGTAGGACTAAGCGTACAGTTGGTAGCGACTAAGCTATACGCAGGGTAGGACTAATCTATTATTTTTGAATCATTGACATACATGAACTCCTAAAAAAAAAAAAAGAAACTGTACATTTTTGCAGATTGTTGAAGATATTCTCATAATGTTTGTCAATGAAGATACCATATTATATTCAATGGCGTTGTTTATTATATCTCATTACGCTGTAACCAAGCTTTCTATTTGATGTATTCACTTTTTCTTCTTTTTTTTCACAGACATAAAAAAACACACCTTGACTTCTTCTGGTGATCTCTGAACCATATTGTCTAAATAAAGAATGCGTCGTACAAAATTCAAAATTTTCATGACGGAATTTTTGAAAACATGCATGTATTCGATTGTGCTTTTCCCTAATTAACTGCTATTATGTTACCAGTAATCCCTTACGGATGTTGTATGAAAATAATTCGATACCTTGCAAGATATTAAAAATCGAGCTTTTAAATTGCTAAAAATATATGCTTCTATCAAAAATAGAATGCATGCTTTTCAAGTTCTTTCGTTGATGATAGAATTCATTTTTTTTTTCAAATGCAGGAAATCGGACCGAAACACACTCTTTAGCATATATTTCACTAAGCAATGAAAAGCCTCGTTTTTCTCCTCTTCGGAACGTGCCTACAGCAAACAATTTTAGTACCTGAATTTCAGGGAAACCGGGAAAAACAAACTAATTATGAAATTGAAGTTCATTTATAATTTTTCCTGACAGTCTTAAACTAAATATTGATTGACGAAAACAAAGAATTAACCTGAAGCGCTGCAAATCGATTAAATATAAATAGCTCAATAGTGTTCATTAATTAGTGCCGATTCCCTCTCAGTGCATTGAAACATTGATTTTTTTACGTATAGAAATAAAACTGTTTCCGGAGAGAAAGCGATTCAAAAGTCCCGTATTTAAATGTTCACATATAATAAATGTTGCAACTTATGTGTACCTAGAACAGATTTTCTTATCCATGGCCAGCTCATATGACTGTGGCTTATGGTGTTTTGTCATTTATCTACAAACTTTCATTATACCATTGATACTGACATTAATCCAAGTAAACAAAACAGCTCATAGCAATTGCATATTAACATTTAGGTTCCATTCAGGGTGAACATATACTCATTGTAGGGCATAATACGCGTATTTGTTTGTTAACTTAGTCATACCCTGCGTACAATTAAATCCTACCCTGCGTACAGTTAGTTAGTCGCTACCTATTGTACGCTTAGTCCTACCCCGGTGAAATTGCGTACAGTAAAACTTTTGCTAATTATACAGTTATAAGCAATCAAAACAACTTACAACTGACACAAAATATTAATTGGCACCTCCAAATCTCATAATAATCGAAGTAAAGCATAATGTCTTTGGACTTCGATTTTTGTAGTCATCGCTTCCCTTGTTCCTACTGCCGTAGGTCCATATAAAATGATAAAATTAATCAACTTTTTCTCGTCTGCATGCCTATTTTTGGTTTGTTTTGCACTACCCTGCGTACAGTTAGTCACTACCTTGATTGCACGGTGTACAGTTTCATCGGGGAAGCATTTATAAAAGTGTCGAATTTGAGTACGTTAGAACCGAGCTGTCAATCCAAAACGAATCAAGTAGGTATAAAATATTTAATGCTTTTTTTTTTTTTTTTTTTGAGTTCTCGGTTTTGTTGGTTGGGTGTAATTCTTGTAATAGAACAGTATAAATAGGAAAGAAATTAACGTTTTATGTCTTAAGACGAAAGAAAAATGAACAGTCAGAAAATCTTTAATTGTGTTTAGAAAGGAGGAAAAGTGAACGTTTGTGATGTATGAAAGAAAGAACGATATTTGCGAGTAAAAAATCGAAACGGTGTTGTTGGCACCTAGCTGGGAGTGAAACGATGGACTGAAAAGGTTGGGAGGGGTCCAAGGGAGTTTCAAAAAGATATTCCAGCCATGAAAGAAAGACAAGCCAACAAAAAGTAACAAAACCGGTTTGGATTGATCGTTAAGAGAATGAAGCTTAATACATTTAGCATGTCTTAGTATATCTAGCATATAAAACACCGTCTTTAATACAGCAAGATGGCAAAAAGTAAATCTTTACTCACACTTAAACCACAACATATAAAGACAGTAGCCCCGACCTTCTCTGCCCAGGGTCATACACTTGTTTAAGTGTTTCATTAGATTCAAGCAACCTCATGTTTAATACATGTATTGATATGTAATAAACAGATTTAGGTGGTTGATGTGTATGTAGTTTTTTGTCTATAGCATATCTCCTCGATCACTACTTTTCATGTTTGTATGTATTTTCATGTTAGTCTGTTATCTCTATAGCACTTTCACTGAATTCAACGTTTTAGAATTAAAAAGGAAAGAAACTAAATGGTACTGACGGGGTTTGAACTAATGCGGTCTCTTCTAGTTCGAAAACTAACAGGACCTTAGGTTTGATTTAAGAAACCATTAGCCGATCCAAAAAGGGGGTGGGGGTTGTACCGTGGGTTGGAACCCCCATTTTGACAATCATGTATTTTTTAATGAATATCCTGATGTTTTACTAACACGTATCCCCAAATTTTTCTTTCATTTCTTAATTTGAATCTCTCTTTTTAAATTCCCTGGACGCGGATTAAGCAATGCACATCAATTTAAACTTGCTTACTATAAAATATCATTTCATCTTTTAATTATATTACACATACGGTATGGAGAGAATCTAACATATGAAAGTCTTAAAACGTATACAAAATACAAATGTTGGTCTGAGTAGTAATTACATGCGAATAAATTCCATTACCAAATTCAATAATACAGTTCATGAGTTTATTGAATTTGGTCACAACATAACACATACTGTTTTTCAATTGAAGTTTGATATGGCCGCATTATTGTTTCAAATGTCGCATGCGTTAGATCTTTACATGCGAGACGAAAACGCGAAAACATGAAGTGAAATTCATTTCGCGTTTTCGCGTTTTTGCGTTTTTGCCTTCTCGATTTCGCGTTTTCGCCAGGGATGGGGTCAGTTACATTGAAAAGCAATTAATTAAATTACAATTACTTTCCCAAAATGCTCAATTAAATTACAATTACAATTACAAGGATTTTGGAATGTAATTAATTAAATTACAATTACTTTGCAAATGTAATTAATTAAATTACAAATTACATTTGAAGCCAAGATTTTGTTTTTATTATTTATTTCCAAAAGTTATTTATAATGCTATCAAATGAAAAGGACTCTAAGAGCCATGAAGGAAATCATTTCATACCTATTATTGCAAAATTTATTAACTACCAAAAAAGTGCCAATGTGATTACTGATAAACTTTATCTACATCAAATGTTCAAATGTATTGTCCTCTAGCCTAAACATATCAGACTCAAAAGTTTATCGATTCTCTCTACTGTAGGGTGTTTATTAACTGACTGGCAAGCTAACTCAGTTATATTTGGAGTTATTTTGAATTCCCTAAATTTGCAGGCAGCTGGCATGTATCTAACTTTCATGCATGACTATTACTTGAATGTGTAAGTAAAATATTTATGAAAGCTCAGCAGACAGTTTAATCACATCAACAGAACATTCATTTAATTAGAAAGGTGTCATCGTGGTTTGCCCACTTTTAATTACAGGCAAAAATAAACATAGTGGACTGTGTTGTTTTTACAATTAAAGTTTGTTTCTAACTTGTATTTAATATTTACTTGTATATCAAAATGACATGTTAACAAGAATAAAATAAATTGAAATTTAATATAATTTTCATGTCAGAGATTTTTTTTATTTTTGAGTATAATAACATTTTAACAAAATAATACTGTTTCATTGGTACATTGATGACAGGTAATACACAGTTTATATGAAATAATGTTAAAATCATTAAAATTTTAGACTTTGCACATGTATTTAAAAAGGTTGATTATAACGCCTAAAGGCACTAATCTTGTCAATTAGACTCTAATCAAGCTTTGTTAACAACTGACACAAAAGTAAACATGACAAACAACTGATTAGAAGCCATATTGCTATTGG
Organism: Modiolus philippinarum; assembly: GCA_002080025.1. NCBI lineage: Eukaryota > Metazoa > Mollusca > Bivalvia > Mytilida > Modiolidae > Modiolus > Modiolus philippinarum. Next base: position 8,492 of record MJUU01006899.1, read on the forward strand.
CATTTATAATAAAATTCCTTAAACATATTTTTAACTGTTTGTACAACAATAATTTTAAATCTAATTTATATTTCAAACTTTAATTTAAAAACAAGAGTTGCTCTATTAAAATATATAAACTAAAGGCTCACATGAGCCTGTATCGCTCACCTGGTCACTGGTTTTATTCATTGTCACCTATAGACCACCCATTCATACTATAAATCAGTTCAGCAGATGTTACATTTTCATTCTTGGATGAGGTACAAACTAAAAATCACAAATATAAAAATATAAATATGTTGTGCGATGGCCACAAATTAACTATGAAACAAAATAAAATGGTATAGTTGGCCACGATTAAAAGATAAAAAACACAAAATGTACAAATTAAAAAACATAAAAATGACAAAAATGGAAAGAGAGGGAGGAAAGACTGCCCAACGTTTCGGCCTATATGGCCTTCGACTAGGTGACTACCGGGCTAAATACGGAGAAAAGGATGGATATGACGAGAGAAGGCAGACCTGATGGCAAGTCACAGAAATTACCTGTAAAAATCGTGCCAAATCTTGAACTTAATCAAAAACGAGAGATAAAACATTAGTCATCTGTACTATGCAATATAAAACTTCAATATATAAATAATTTTATAAAATAGACTGCTTCTGAACATTCATGCCATAGGGTCGAGCAGTTCCAAGAAAATTTATGATTTTTTTGTTCAAGGAACTGTCGTTGTTTTTCACCTGCACTAGTTTGTATAAGGACAGTTACATGCATGTCCAGTATGCTGTGGTTAGCTCGCCGAAAATGTTCACCTTCTGGGCAATCCTTACCATTGTCGACGCTCTGTTTATGTTCGACAAAGCGATCACCCAATCTCCGGCAAGTCTCACCCATATAGACCGTGTTACAGCGTTTACAGCATCTTGGTTTCCGGTGTTGCAGGGTTACTTTAGGTCGTGTATCAGTCAAATTGACAATTTAAAATTCAAACCCCTGAAGAGACATAACCTGGACTGGGTTGCACAAAGCTCAATTAAATCTTAATAGTCTATTAAAAGTTAATAGTCTATTAAATTAGTAGGAAATGTTAAAGCTTAATAGACTATTAAATATTTAATAGTCTATTAACTTTTGTGCAACCCAGTCCCGACTTCAGATGAACAGACCGCTCTTCGGCACCTCAAAACACGCACTGATATAGTTATCAAAGCTGCAGACAAAGGAGGTGCCGTTGTTGCCTGGGATTCTCAGTGTTTTGTTGCTGAAGGGGATTTTCAACTTTCGGATTCTCTTTTTTACAAAAAATTAAAATCTAACAACACGAAAGAAAATCAGAAAATTGTTAAAAATTTCATTAAGACATCCATAGAGAAGCAGGATTTACCAGATGAAGCGTATAAATTGGTTGTTTCCCAGCCAAGAACGTCACGTTTCTATATGCTGCCCAAAATACATGAATTGGGGAATCCTGGTAGACCTATAGTTTCAGCTTGTAGCTGTCCTACCGAATACATTTCTAGTTTTCTCCATGATGTATTTATTCCAATTGTGGAGAATCTCCCTACATGCATTAAGGACACTACACATGCTCTCAATATTTTTGAGTTTTTTCAGCCAGAAAATGCTGATGTCAAACTATTCACTATGGATGTCACTGCCCTCTACACTAGCATCCCCAACAATGATGCTATGGTATCTTTAAGACACTTTTTAGACAGAAGACCCAATCCTTATGTAAAGACAGACATTATCCTTAGGCTTGCTGAACTTGTCTTGACCCTCAACACTTTTCAATTTGATGGGGAATATTATAGTCAGTCCGGTGGTGTCGCGATGGGAACCAAAATGGGTTCAAGCTTTTCTTGTTTATTTGTTGGCTACCTCGAGGAAAACATGTTCTCCGAATATATAGGACCTGTCCCCGAACTTTATAAAAGATACATTGATGATGTTTTTGGGGTGTCCTCTGACAGTGAAGATGAACTTAAGTCTTTCATTGACTATGTTTCCTCGTACCATCCGGCCATCAAATACACTTTTAATATTACCAAAGATAGTCTCTCTTTCTTCGACATTAATTGTACCATAAAGGATGGGCAAATTTCCACCTCAGTGTTTTATAAACCGACAGACGCCCACTGTTATTTAAATTATGGGTCCTGTCACCCAAAGTCATGCAAGGATGCCATTCCAAAGTCACAATTCTTGCGACTTCGTCGTATCTGTAGTGACGAGCAGGACTTCAGGACTCAATGCAACAGAATGAAATCCTTTTTTGTTAAGAGAGGCTACCCCAGCAAAGTTTTGGATCTAGCTATGAATTCAGTTTCCCGATTGACCAGATCCGAGGCTATGGAGAAGAGGGTGAGAAATACCGACGACCGGGTTCCGTTGGTCCTGACATACCACCCTCATAACGAAGCTATCAAAAACATTTTGATACGCAACTTCAAAACTATAGTTCTCGAGGACGAGCATATGTCGGCAGTTTTCCAGGATTCGCCTCCCATTGCAGCCTTCAATAAAGGGAAGAGTTTAAAACAGCACCTTGTTACTAGTTCTTTCAAGAGTGCTACTCCTCAAACTCCCTGTAAATATAAGGGCACTAGACAATGTAAGCGATCTCGCTGTCACGTTCGACTTGTCCTTTTACTTGGGAAACCGATGAAGAAGTAGGGCCGGCTAACGTTTTCAAACTCAAAAATGGTTTCACATGTACTACTGAAAATATAGTGTATGCTGTAGGCTGTAAACGCTGCAACATGATCTATATGGGTGAGACTTGCCGGAGATTGGGTGATCGCTTTGTCGAACATAAACAGAGCGTCACCAATGGTAAGGATTGCCCAGTGGGTGAACATTTTCGGCGAGCTAACCACAGCATACTGGACATGCATGTAACTGTCCTTATACAAACTAGTGCAGGTGAAAAACAACGAAAGTTCCTTGAACAAAAAATCATCCATTTTCTTGGAACTGCTCGACCCTATGGCATGAATGTTAAGAAGCAGTCTATTTTATAAAATTATTTATATATTGAAGTTTAATATTTGCATAGTACAGATAACTAATGTTTTATCTCTCGTTTTTGATTAAGTTCAAGATTTGGCACGATTTTTACAGGTGATTTCTGTGACACGCCATCAGGTCTGCCTTCTCTCGTCATATCCATCTTTTTCTCCGTATTTAGCCCGGTAGTCCCCTAGTCAAAGGCCAAATAGGCCGAAACGTTGGGCAGTCTTCCCTCCCTCTCTTTCCATTTTTGTCATTTTTATGTGTTTTTTAATTTGTACATTTTGTGTTTTTTTATCTTTTAATCGTGGCCAACTATACCATTTTATTTTGTTTAAAAATCACAAACTTTTGAAGGGATCACCCAAAGACAATTGTAACCAAGTTTGGTTCCAATTGGCTCAGTAGGTTCAGAGGAGATCTTTGGATGCATTTCCCATAGAGTCCCTATATTAAACTATGTTCCAGGCTGGCGGCCATCTTGGATGAGGTAAGAACGTAAAAATCACAAACTTTAAAGGGGACAATCCAAGGACTACTGTGACCGTGTTTGGTTCAATTTGGTTTGGTAGTTTCAGAGGAGAAGATCTTTGGATGCATTTCCCATAGGGTCCCTATCATGTTAAACTATGTTCCCTGTTGGCGGCCATCTTGAATGAGGTATGAACATAAAAATCACAAACTTTGAAGGAAAACATCTAAAGACTGTTGTAATCAAGTTGGTTCCAGTTGGCTCAGTGGGTTCAGAGGAGAAGACATTTGAATGCATTTCCCATAGCGTCCCTATGTTAAATTGTGCTCCACGCTGGCAGCCATCTTGGATGAGGTACAAATACAAAAATCACAAACTTCAAAGGGGACCACCCAAGGACTATTGTGACATAATTTGGTCCCCATTGGCTCAGTGGTTTCAGAGGAGAAGATCTTTGAATGCATTTCCCATAGGGTCCTATGTTAAACTATCTTCCCCGCTGGTGGCCATCTTGGATGAGATGCGAACCTGCTGGACATATGTAGAAATTGTAGTTCTGGAAAACCTCAACACTTTTGCAATTCACATTTAACCTTTATCTCAAACAGTTTTTGAAATAAAAGGAAAAACGTTCAAAAATTGTGAAAATTCAAAGAAAAAGCGACAATACTGCCTATGTGGGTTGTCAGATTTTCTTCAGAATTGCAGGACATGTAGATCTTACTATGCTGACCATTTTTGTTATACAAACTTTACTTCTATCTTCTATCAATTTCAATATATAAGACCAGAAGTAACGAAAAACTGAAAATTTTACGGCAAAAGGGGCAATAACTCCAAGACGGGTATACGGATATTCTCCAAAATTGCAGGGCAGGTAGATCTCATCATGCTGATCATTTTTACCAGATGTCAGAATCTTGATATCTGTTATGGTTTTTTGAGTAATTTGCAAAAAACAGTAATTTACCCCTATGTTGTATTTTTAGTAACAGCGGCCATGTTGTTTGATCTACGGACATAAAAATCACAAATTTGAAAGAACATACCCTGGTGATGATTCATGCCAAGTTTAATTAGTATTGGCCCAGTAGTTTCAGAGGAGAAGATCTTTGAATAAAAGTTAACGGACGGACGGACAAGGGACGGACGGACGACGGACGCCGAGTGATGGCAAAAGCTCACATGGCCTTTGGCCAGATGAGCTAAAAATGAAAAAAAAATGCATCAAAGGAAACAGCAATTTGCACAATGTCCACATTTGAAAATAAGAGAGAAAAAGTGCCTATTCTTGTATATTAAAAATACAAAGTCATAATAGTATTTTGTGTAAAGAAATTATATAAACTTTCTTGAATTAGGAGGTAGCCATCTTCCATTCATTCTCTTTTAGCATGTATATGTAATTGAATGTAATTGGAAAAGTAATTGAAATTACAACCCTTTTTGGTAAGTAATTAATTAAATTACAATTACATGTAATTCAATTTTTTGTCAATTACACATTACTTTCAATTACATCAAAATTTGTAATTAATTATAATTAATTACAATTACACATTACAATTACCCCATCCCTGGTTTTCGCGTTTTCGCTTTCGCGTTTTCGCCTTCTCGATTTCGCATTTTCGCGTTTTTGCTCTGTGGAAAGCGAAAGTAGAAAACACGAAAACGCGATTACGCGAAATGGCCGCATCGGGCCACCATAGTTAACACCTATAATGGCCGAAAACTACAATCACATGCTACAATTCACAAGTGAAGTGCACTAGAAAAACACTAATGAAGACAAGAGACAAACATATATAACGATAGAAACTCGGGATAGCCGAACTTGGTACCGGCACTAGCGGTAGGGTTAAACCGGTTGATGGGTACCGAAACCCGAACCCAAAACCCAAACTAAAACATATTTACTGGCTACTCTAACGATAGCAAATTTATTGTTTTCCTCGACACCAACTATTTTCCTCCGCTTCGCGACGGGAAATAGTTGAATCTCGGGAAACCAAAAACTTGCAACTGTCCTCATAGCCAGTAAAAAGGTGTATACTATTTGATGTATTGTACAAGTTTTAGTAATGAAAGGAATATTTCTGTTAAAAATAAAACTATTTTTGTTAGTAAATCAAACCAAACACAATACCAAACACAATAATGAAACATTTATAAATTTCAAACATGTTAAATGTTAATTATTCAAAAAATTCAGTCTAATGTTGATCAAATAAATTGCTATCATCTAGTACACATGGTGACTAACAATCTTATAAGATTAGAATGGTTTCTGAGGCGTTGCACCAACAAGAAAATGTGACATACGGACTGACGGACACCTAGACGCAAACCTTTATTAGGTCCCACCGTCGCGGTTTCGGCGCCGGGACAAAAACGTATCTCGTGTAACCACTTAGTATCTCGTTATAACGACTTAGTATCTCGTTATAACGAGATAGTTTCTCGTTATAACGAGATAGTTTCTCGTTATAACGAGATAGTTTCTCGTTATAACGACATAGACTAGTATCTCGTTATAACGACATAGTATCTCGTTATAACGACATAGTATCTCGTTAACGACTTAGTATCTCATTATAACGAGATAGTTTCTCGTTATAACGACATGGCATCTCGTTAAAACGACACAGTATCTCGTTATAACGAGATAGTATCTCGTTATAACGAGATGCTATGTCGTTATAACGAGATAAAAAAAATAATTGGATGTCCTAAATCAGTCACCGTACTATTCATCCCTACATTGTAAAAATTTACCACTAGAACTAAAAAGATATACCTAGATATTTGTAGCTTTTGACACATTTAATTTGTTCTCCATATATGGTGAAGTACCCCGTAATAAATCTACCTGGTTTATTAAAAATGAGTATATTAGTTTTCTTTAGATTTACATGAAGACACAATTTGGAACAAAACCTCTGAATAGATAATGAAAGGATATGGAGTAAATCCATATGTCAAAGACTCCACAAATACATTGAATAAAACTAAGCAATGAAACAACGTTTTTATTGTTTTTCATCTTAAAGTCAATACGAGGCCTTAAACTATTAGCGCTGCTTACACCTCCTAGAAAGTTCAAAACGGCCCCAAACAAAGGTTAGAGCGGAATCCATTGTTAGATGTTATTTTACGCCCATTGGATCCGGGACCGTCAACAGTCATAAAATTAGCTGACAAAGTGTTCGTACAATTGCTGGCATCCGTTGCCCGATTAAAGACCAACATCAGACGGGCAAAACATATTAACAACCACAGGCACTCATGGAGTCAACTGTAAGAAACTTGGCAAGATAAAATTATGAGATGTGGGCACTAAAAGAGGTCGTCAGAATAATATTTTTGAAATTTGAAAAATTCAATGCTAAATTTGAAAGAATGATGGTGTATCCATATGAAACCTTCTCTCAACAACAATTACAAAAACAGGATAACGGAAAACTCCTACAATGATCGAGAACTTCAATCACATGCCACAATTCACAAGCAAACCTCCCTAGAAAAAAACAATAATGAAGATAATAGACAAACATAAAAAACGGTAGGAACTCGGGATAGCCGGACTTAGTACCTACGGCACTAGCAAAAGCCAGTGGAAGGTTAAACCGGTTTATGGATACCCAAACCTCTCCTTTCTCTATACCATTTCCTTAAAGTATAATAAACATGCGAGTAAAACCCAATACAGGTTGACTACTATCTCAATGACCACTATCTTGGAAAAGAAAACCATATGACAGAACGTAATTTAGAAAGATGGGTCAAAGAGTGCTCGCCGCTAAGCTGCCAGTAGACATCGACAGTATCAGTGAGAGGCCAGTATATATTTAAAGTCTTCAGGTCATTGGAATCCAAAGCCACAGTACACCATAACTGCAATATATAAGCCCTTTCTTTAGTGAGTTATCTGACTCGTCAAAACCTCCATAAAAATTTTGAAAACGTTGAATGCTTGGAGTCGTTTGAGTCGTCTCGCGCGTCAAACCTCCATTAGAATTTTGAAAAGGTGAAAATTCGTACTGAATTCCTTGAAACCCGCGATACACAATAGTATATAATAATACAAAACAAATCTTCCGAAACCTGTTATGACATGAAACCATTTCAAAATACTATGAGCCAATTCCATACCTATACGATAAATTAGATTGCTGCTATGTATGGCTTCACTTGTTATGCTGCTTCTAATAAGAGATATAGAAGTTACCATACATTTTCAGTTCTTGCTTCATTTGTTTCTTGTTTAAAGTTTAAGAATGGTCGTCAGGCCGATAACCGTTAATTTTTTATGAGATGTAATTCGAAACCAGAGATTCTCAAGAGCTTGAATTGCTCACAAAGACTTTTATAGAAAGCACAGAAGGGCCTGGTTTACAGCCTTGAGTTGCAGACCTGCATGAATCTTTTTTCGAAAGGGAAAAGGATCTTTGAATTTTTGTGTGTGTTTGCAATAGGCTAAGAACTCAATCGATAACCCGAAATCTACATATTTTCTGTTAATTTTACGGAACTGTATAAATGCAAACATTTAAAATGAGAAAGACCATTCCTGAACAATAATATCGAGACCATTCCTGAACATATTTTTGCTTTTAAAAAAATTTGGGAAGTGACCATTCCGTGACATAAACAAATTTTCGCAAACGACTTTTTTCGGTTTCAGAGTACATGGAGTGCTGAATATTTATATGCACAGACATTCGATAGCAATCAATATTTCAGCTCAAAAGGACAGAAAACATTAGGAATGAGTCGAATTATATCTGAATCTCCGCATGGATGATAATTTCGCTGAATAGGTCAACTTGCAGAGGTTCTTGAACAAAAATTAAAAGGAGATCGTGTTTAACTGCAGTTATATTACGGTAGCGACAAGTGATTTCTGTCTGCTGGTGTTATATATTTTACTGTTTAGCCTTATACAACGACAATATTGACATTTTAGCACGCATTTACTTTACGTAGTGTTTACATACGTCATCTTAGAGAGACCATTCCGTGTCGGGTACACGACAGTGAAACCCATAAAGAACTAGAGGCTCAGATACTGAGCCTGTATCGCTCACCTGACAAAGATGCTTTTAAGCCATGCCTATGCTGACGACCAAATATGTTTTTCCTACAGGGTCTAATGTTAAGCTATGTTCTCTACTCACATCCATGTTTTTGTTAGATTCAATTGAAATAACTATTCTTTGTTAATATAATTCCATTCATAACTCCAATACATTAAAGTAAAATTTGCTTTAATGGTTTCAGAGTAGATCATGAAAATGAAAATTTTTCCCATAGGGTCCAATGTTAAACTATGGTCGGTGCTGGTGGCCATGTTTTTTATCGATCCATAAGAAATGAGCAATCTTTGTTAAGGACCTTCCATACATCATTCCTGTAAAGTTTGGTTGAATTTGCTTCAGTGATTTCAGAGGAGAAGACAAAAATGTGATTTTCCCAACGGGTCCAATGTTAAACCTAAGTTCCACGCTGGCAGCCATGTTTTTTATCAGATCGGTACAAAAAGAGCAACTTCCTTGAGGAGCTTCGATACATCATTCCTGTAAAGTTCGGTTGACTTTGTTTCAGTGGTTTCAGAGGAGAAGACAAAAATGTGATTTTCCCAAAGGGTCCAATGTAAAACCTAAGTTCCGCGCTGGCGGCCTTTTTTTTAACGGATCGGTACAAAAAGAGAAATCTTCGTTGAGGACCTTTCATACATCATTCCTGTAAAGTTTGGTTGAATTTGCTTCAGTGGTTTCAGAGGAGAAGACGAAAATGTAATTTTCCCAAAGGTCCAATGTTAAACTATGTTCCGCGCTGGCCGCCATCTTTTTTATCGGATCCAAACGAAATGAGCAATCATTGTTGAGGACCTTTAGTACATCATTCCTGTAAAGTTTGGTTGAATTTGTTTCAGCGGTTTCAGAGGAGAAGATGAAAATGTGATTTTTCCCATAGGGTCCAATGTAAAACTATGTTCCGTGCAGGCGGTCAATGTTTTTTATCGGATCCAAACGAAATGAGCAATCTTTGTTGAGGATCTTTAGTACATAATTCCTGTAAAGTTTGGTTGAATTTGCTTCAGTGGTTTCAGAGGAAAAGATGAAAATGTGATTTTTCCCACAGGGTCCAATGTTAAATCTAAGTTCCGGGCAATGTTAAATCTAAGTTCCGCGCTGGCGGTCATGTTTTTTATCGGATTGGAACGAAATAAGCAATCCTTGTAAAAGACCTTCCATACATCATTCCTGTAAAGTTTGGTTGAATTTGCTTGAGTGCTTTCAGAGGAGAAGATGAAAATGTGAAAAGTTAATGGACAGACGACGGACGGACGACGGACACCAAGAGAGACGAAGAAAGTAGGTACTTTTGTTTCAAATTTTGTACCTCAACTTACCTTCACAATGAATTCATTGAATGCGTTTCTGTTTATCTACTTTTGTCGTATAAATTTGAAAAAAAAACCTGTCCAGGGCTTTTTCTTCTTTTATTAAAACAAGTGCCTAACCCATGAAATTGGGAAAATTGGGCAACATCCATTTTGGGAATTTTGGTATGATATTTCCATTGCATACATTATTCTACATTAGCCTCTTTAAGAAAAATCCAAAAAAATCTATTTGATTTAAAATCCCACTTTTACATCTTCTGTCTGCCTCTGAACTAAATAATAAATTTCTGTTAAGGGAATCTTAATCAAAAACATACTCCATTGGGAACTTTTACATATTTTGGGGGAAAAATGGGTGTTTTCACATGGGGAATTAGTCCCTTTAAAAGATGTAAAATAAAGGTAGAAAAAGCCCTGCTGTCTTTTGTCTGCCTGCAGGATATCTTTAAATGAAGTGCAACTAATCAATACATGTAATTACAGCATATGGAATTGATTATTTATACAGCATATGGCCATTTCCACAACGATCTAAGTAAAATTGTCATTATCCTAAAAAGGCCCTTTAACAAATGGAATAGTATTTAAGTTTTGGCGTATCTGGCCACAATATTTAATTATTTCACATATCAATCAATAAAATATTGTAAATCAATCTTCGAATTAATGTCTATCAGTCGACTGGTTACCGCAGATTGCAATGGCAACCAACAATCACTTGTGATATGCACCGTGGGAAACACAGATGCTGGGAATGCAAATTTTGGATCATGGTGGGAACACACATGATCATACCGAAAAGGGGGGTCAATATTAAGAGTTCACTATATATATAATAGATTAAACTTGGAAATGTGCAGCAAATTATGCCTGACCATTTTGTCTCGCAAGTTGCATTGTATAAAGCAAGCTTCAGTTCAGTGTTCTGTTTCTTGTTCAGAAGTTCCATTTTGAAGTTTTGACATTACTAGTTACAGTCGGAATTAACTTGCAAGGACTGCATAATGATCGTTGACTCAATGACCCCACATCATGGTAAGAGATGGCAACAACAATTGACGAATAGGTCACACAATCTGAAATATACATTAAAACGCAGCAGTATCTGCACAAAACAGACATATTACAATATATGCAATTAAACCAACAAAAATTGAACATGTTCCTGTACCTAACTATACAGACCTAATTATTTAATGGGTAGGGTTGGGTATGGGTTAATAGTTGCTCCTAAGAGGTATATATATGTACCAAATCGGTACATCCGACCATGATCTCATAACCGGATTAGTATGCTTCGTCTCCGTCATCGATGTGAGTTTTAGTATTTTACAAACGAGATTCAACATGGCCGACAACAATGCGGCAAATTCTAGAATAACATTTAAACCTTACAAAAAGCAAAAACTTGAAGATATCAAAAGAAATATACGTATTCAGGGACAGTCAGTTTACGATTTCTCTAAATTTAAATCAAGAGAAAAGCGTCCCTTTGACTCCTCTTCTGCAGCGTCAAGCCCTAGCCAGTCGAGACCCGTCACGTTTTTGTCTAGCACGACAAATCCCTCTTTTCACCCTGAAAACGAGCCCTCAACTAGCACTTTGGAGGTAATTTTTTATTATTTACGAAGAACTATGAACTTCTGCCTTGGTTCAGTCACAGCAAGGACTTGCAATGATTATACAGGTTGGGAACACTCTCCCAAACGGGATGTTGTAACCCAAAGGGGATATTATATCCCAAAGGGGTTATTAATTTCATTACAATATCCCGTTTGGGAGAGTGTTCCCAACCTGTTATAGGTGGGATGATGAAGTCGATTCGTAACCTGGTCTTTTCTTAACAAATCGATTCGTAACCAGGTCATTTTGTAACCAGGTCGTTTTGTAACCTATTTGATTTCATAAAGAAAATTTATGTTAAGATGAGATAAGAAAACTTTATTTTGATTCGGCATGTTGAAAAATTACAACACAAGCTCTAAGGAGCTTTTAACTGAATATAAAAACACATACATAACACAAAAACAGAAAATTCAGATATAACAACATGCAGAACATGTCAGAGACACTGAGAAATATTACATGTATATTTTACGCATATGGGAAGGATATGGAGTAAATGAACATTAGACAATACCACATATGTCAACTCCAACTGCAATAAATTTTAATGAGATGTATGGCCATTTTGGAAATTAATTCCTCATCAGCAGCACTAGACCCAAACATAGGAAATCATTGATTTCAAAAAATAAAGATCATACATCTTAACACGGGAATTGCCTTACCAACTCCATACTACATTAAAAGACAAACTCTTTGATGCTGTATTCATGCTTTGAAGTAAAATTTTCTTGATCACTTTCAAAACATTTTTCCATTGTAATAAATGATGACAAGTTTCCTTTATTTGATCTGCTATCAAAACTTCCACCTTAACCTACCCCTTTCATAATTGAACACGTGTTATGTAAATAAGTAATTAAAATTATGTATGGTATGTTAAATGAAAAACAGCCAATCAAAGATTGCGATTCCCCGCTACCCCTTTTTGGACCCCCTCCCCTTGTAAAAAAAGACAAGTGTTTTTGAAACTAAATTAATCATCGTAACTGTAAAACACCAAAAAGTTATGGTTGCTAGGTAGAATTCTAAAAAATAATGGGTCTTTGAGAGTTTCAGGAACTTTACCAAAATTAGAGTCAAAGATTTTTGCAACCTGGCTGTTGAAAATCATCATTTTTACTGTAAGGAATTGAACATGTTGAAAGAGATATGGTTGCTAGGTAGAATTCCAAAAAATAATGAGTCTTTGAGCATTTTGAGAGTTTCAGGAAATTTACCAAACTTTGAATGAAAAATTTTTGCAATCTGACAATGGAAAATGATCACTGATACCATAAGGCATAAAAAAGATATGGTTGCTAGGTAAAATTCCACAAAGAAATCTGTCTTTGAGAGTTTTAGAAAATTTACCAAAATTAGAATCAGTCTTTTGCACTCTGATTATTGAAAATGATCTTCAGTACTGTAAGGAATTGAAAAAGTTATGGTTGCTAGGTAGAATTCCAAAAAGTAGTAGGTCTTTGAGAGTTTCAGGAAATTTACCAAAATTAGAATCAAAGATTCTTTCAACCTGACAGTTGAAATTCATCATTATAACTCTAAATAATTGAAAAAGATATGGTTGCTAGGTAGAATTCCAAAACATAATGGGTCTTTGAGAGTTTCAGGAACTTTACCAAAATTAGAATCAAGGTTTTTTGCAATCTGACCATTGGAAATGATAATTAAAACTATAAGGCATCAAAAAAGATATGGTTGCTAGGTAAAATTCCAAAAAATAATTGGTCTTTGAGAGTTTCAGAAAATTTACCAAAATTGGAATCATATTTTTGGAATCCTAGTGTTCATACTAGCTGATGACATTAAAATATTGCTTAATTATAAAACTTCATGTTGACATTTCAAAAATTATTAGTCTTCGACATTTTCAGGAAATTTACCAAATTTGGCACCGGGGTCTAAATTCCAAAAGCTTAGAACGTATTGAAAGAGCAATTCCAATAATTCCTCATGAAAATATAAACCACAAAATCGAAATTATACATAGAGTTCCAGTGGTTCTGATGAGTACTAATTGTTTAACATTTTTTGGTCACTTAAGGGCATGCCCCCAGGGGTCATACCAAAAGTCCGCTATCATCAGTAAATGAGATGCATATAATCGAACTTGCATACAAAGTTTCAGCTTCCAAACATGAATACTTCAGAAGATTTCGCTTATTACTGGATATCTCGAAATACATTTTTGCTCATTTTTCCGCCCTGAGGGCAAATTTCAAAATTCCGAAACCTTCGGCACAGACAACTTTTATAGTGTTATTATACCCTTATTACAAGGTTTCTGCGATTTAAGTTGTAAGAGGAGTTCCAGCGGAATCGATTTTTTCGTTTTTTGGACCTCCTAGAGGCCATGCCCTGAGGGGTCACACCAAAGGTCAGACACCCTCTGTGAAGTTGCTACATAATATGTGAGTCCATATCCGAGTTTCAACTTTCTAGCCCAAATGGCCTTCGAAATTTCTTCAATTATTGGATATCGCGAAAATTCGTTTTCGCCCATAATTTGCCCCTAGGGCGTTTGACCTAAATTCCGAATCCACAGTGCGCTACTTCTGATCATACTCTAGTATGGTGCCGAGTTTCAAATTTGTATCTCTTATAGTTCCAGAGCTATCGGGGAGCATTACAAACGCACGTACGTACGTACGTACATACGGACGGACTGCATTACATAATCCCCACGCTTTCGCTAAGCGGGGGGATAATTAAATGAAATGTGAAACCACGTTTTTTTTTATTATTGTTGAATATTGCAATTATCACTTACTAATTGAGAAGCTTACTATCAAAACATAAAGTACCGGTAGAATGTTTGTTTTAGAGGGTTTATTCACGTTTCTCCAACTTTTTATTAATTAGGTAATTTATTTGTTTGAGGAAGGTGAATGTTTGACCTGTAAGGGTGATTGCTCAAATTTACCTGAGATTGGACTTACAGTAACACCTGCATAACTGGAATGTATAATAAGAGTTTTTTTTTGTTTTTGGTAATAAATTGTTTTATTATTTTTCGTTAGTTT